>VMDO01006290.1:0-102009 GCA_007922755.1 Pedetes capensis | reverse complement strand
GGAGGGGAGGGGAGGGGGGAGGGAGGGGGAGACAAGAATGATGGGATAAGTGTGTTTGAAGCCAGATGAAGTGTTTTGAGGGGGACTATGGCAATGTGTCTTTTTCTGTAATGAATATTTTTTTTTCATTTAAACATGTATCTTTTTTTTTTCTTTTTTCTTTTTTTTTGTTTGTGGTACTGGGGGTTGAACCCAAGGCCTCGTGCTTGCATGCTCTGCAAGTGCTGGACCACTGAGCTCCACCCTCAGCCCATTTTTTCACTTTTTGAGCTAGGGTCTTTCTAAGTTTTACAGACTGCCTCTAATCTCGAACTTGTGATCCTCACGCCTCCACCTCCCCGAGCCTCTGGGATTACAGGAGTGCACCACTGTGCCTGGCAACATGTATCATATTTTTTATCATACCTCATATAAAGCAATTATATTCAAAATATAACTCAGGTGATATTCAAAATACTAACCATCATAGTGAGTAAGTCAAGAAGAATCAGGTATATATACCAAGAAACTAGTGTATATCAGCATATGGGTGGACTATCAGCGCTGCCTAGGGCACAGCAGGGAGGAGCCTACTATCAGGGAGGAAGTCAGGAGTTGTACTATTTATATTTGGGGGAGTTGTATTGTTGGGAGTTGTATTTTCTGTTTGTTTGCTTATTTTCTATACTGTATCGTATAATGTAGGGGCTGGGATATAGCAAGGGGCTGGGATTTAGCTCAGTTGGTAGAGCTCTGTGCTGCAGTCTCTGAGGTCCCGAGTTCAATTTCCAGCACCACAAAAATGGGAGAAGGGCCTGGCAATCCACTCCCATGGCAATCCCGAACAGTCAGCCATTGAAAACCCTATGAGGGTCACTATGAGTCAGATACCTACTCCACGGCACCTAGCAACAACAACATCATATAATGTGTTGACAACCTCAAAACCTACCTGGCTGGAAAGAGACTGCCCCTGCTGGGGTTAGCCAATCCTTAGCACAGGGCCTAGCCTGCAGCATGCCTTTGATGTGCAAACTCAACAAGCCAAAGCCAGGCCGACCTCCTCTACCTGGCCTGTATACCTCAGGAGGCAATATTCCTCTACCTTAATCAGCCCAGGGCCATGAGCCATACCACTAGAGACCAGCCTGTAGCACAAAGCCTACCAGATTTAAACTAGCCAGTCCTTGAAGGGCCCCCATCAAGGCTCAGCTGAGACCTTCCCCTCACTACTGCCTTCTGCCTCCTGACCAAAACCTGCTGCTTCCTCTGTGACCCTGCATGGCACACTTCTGTTTCTAGGACCCGGGAGGATAATGAACTTTGTTTTCGTGAGCCTCTCCCATGTCTCCCCTTGTGTCTGTGTCTGACCGAGCATCACATAAGAGAAGGTGGAACAGGAGCGGACAAAGAGCCGTGCCTACAAACAATGGCCACGCTGTGAAACGTGCTATAATGAAAGTATGCAAAAGGACAAAGAGAACAGTGTGGGAAGCCTCTAATTCTAAGATGGAGAAATCAAGGAATGAATAGAGATAACAATTGGGCTGAGAGTGGAAGGATGGGAGGAAGGGTTTAACGGGGCAGAGATCACTCCATGGCAGAGGGCAGAGCAGGTCCCACAGAATGAAGGTGCACATGTGTATGATATGTTTCAGGATGGATGGGGTTTATTGGGTGAGGGGGTGCTGTGGAACCTTAGTATGATTTTAGCCTGGCGTGTTGGGGCCCAGTGCTGGAGCTTAATATGAAACAGTGGCTGGACAGTGGACCAGTGGAAATGTCAGTGAAGGCTTGGTCTGGAAGGGGTTTCAAAGTCGTGCTGCTGCAGTGGGAGGAGCTGTGGGAAAGAGGGAGATACAGGATGGAGAAAAACTGGGATAGTGAGATTGTGATGGTCGACAGAAATGTGAAAGCCTGGCCAGTAGAGGAATGTCCCTCCAGCAAGGGGGGCGCTGATTCAGGACACATACTAGATGTAGACTGGATGGAACTATAGCTTATGACTAGATAGAGGGGTGAAGGAAAGAAGCAGCTGCAGATGACCGCTGAGTTTTTAGCTTAAGTGGCAGGTACACACAGGGATCCCAGAAGAGAGAATTGTTTTAGGGCAAAATGCTAAAAGTGCTTCTTTACAGTCTTACAGTCTCTACAGGCCAGCAGACCTACATCAGCCCCCAGCCTGCAAGGCCAAGCAAGGCTTTTTTTTTTTTTTTTTTTTTTTTTTTGTCTCACAGCTGTAAATATTTCCTGCCAGTGGCCATGTTTCTGTTTTATTTTGGGAATGGCACTTTAGCTGGTTTTTCAGTTTAAACAACTCAGGAACTGAAGGGACGCGTTTGTCCTCAGGGATGTGTTTGGTGCTAAAGATGGCAGACAGTTGGGTGTGGGTGAGGACAGATAGCACCTGAGGCCTTGCAGCTTAGAAGGAACATCTTGTTGTTTGAGGATAACACTGCCAAAGGTGTGTGGGTGTAACTTTGAGGAAACAAAATAGAAAAAGCATGACCAGCAATCTGATCTAGTTAGGTGTCTATAAAATTCCTTATTTTATTTATTGCTTTAACTCTTGTGGAGTTCCTTTTTGGCCTCAGCATTGGTCCCCATGTTTAAAGGAAACCACCTGGTTGCTCTCAGCAGGTAGGAGGCCAGACTATCAGTTGATGGTTCCCCCCCATCCCCTGCACTGCCATTATGCTGACTCATTAAAAATTTTTCTTTTCTGTTTCCTCTCCCACCATCCTTGGCAGTAGTTAGTAATCATCCACATGGGTCCACATGTTCCAGGACACACCATCTCAGAACTGGGGAAGCCACGGACAAGCCAGACCTTAGTACCTCCTGATTCCTCTGCTAGCACTGAAGTAATTTCAGCGGGAGAACAGAATGATAGGAGGGCTTCTTTCATATCACAGTCAGTGCTTCTCTAACTTACTGATTCCACAAAAGTTTGAGTTTTCCAAAGAAATCTGGAATTTTCATGAAACATGTCTTTCAACCTACTAAGAGCCAGGCTCTTTGTACCCATCTTATCATTTACACTATTATAGACTACTGTAGGCTGCATTGATTGAATTATTATGTGTGTCAGGCCGTGTGCTGAGCAGCACTTTGCAGAGATAGTCTAAATTCTTTCACAACAACCCATGGGGTAGGGCCAGTGATTACTTCCTCTTCCTTAGATGAGGAAACTGGCTTTATAGAGGGCATTGTGCTTTGTGGGTACCAAGGATAGGCAAGATGGCGCCCAGTGGAACTGCTTCAGGCGAGTACCTAAGTTGTTTTGAAAAAAAATTATGATTGGCTGCTGCTGCTTCCGTGCTTGGGATCACTGTGTCGTCACTGTAGAGAACATATTGTGCCTCACTGCATGTTCGGAATGATCCTTACGCTGATTGCTCAGGATGAGATGATTGACTGTTACTTTTGTTTTGGTCTCTACAAATGTGTCTGAACTTCCTCAATAAACTGAGAGGTCTTTTCCACTCCCTCTCGGAGATTGCTGTGTGGTTCTTGCACCTCCGCACACTCACCCTTCTCTGAGTGTCTCAAACCCAGTTGCTGGTGACGTGGGTCCGACAGCTTTAGAGAAATAAAGTCCCTTGTTTGCTCAGTTCTAAGTGGGCAGGTCAGGAGTCCAAGTCTCTGACTCAGGAGAACTCTTGCCTAGGACGTCAGGGCCATGTTGTTCTCCCACGTCATCAGTTGCCTTTGGTTATGCCTGGTGTCCCAACCATTACTTTGTACAAATTGTTTTATAAAGGGGCAACTGACCTCCAATCCTGGGATCCTGAGAATAAGCTAATAAGATTGGTACTGGTTTATGGTGTGGTAGTGCTTGCCTTCTAATGTCTGATCTCCTGCCATTCTTTCTCACCCTTGATGGTAGAAAGTATGTTAAATGAGTCTAGTTGCATTATCAGTGATCAACTACCAAGTCCCAGAAAGTCAGCTAGGGTTTTCAACGTTGCTGACTCTTCACTGTAGACCAAGCACTATGCTATTAAGGATGATAGATGGTAAGATTCCTACCTCTTTCTTTGGAGTTTACAAACTTCAGAAAAATGCAGGACAGCTACTTATTTTTGTATTTATGCAAATTATATATACATACAGAGTGCTTAAGACATAACAACAACATATGGTTTAGGAGAATTTCGGTAAGTGCTCCAGGCATCTCTGGATGCAGAAATAGCATGGCTGCTAATAATGTGGCTTCCTCAGCAAACAAAGATCCCAGGGCTCAGCTACTCACAGAATATATAAGTTAAGGAACTCTTCTAGGGGTGGGTGCCATTTTATACTCATCTACTAGTCCCAGCCTTGTTTATGATAAACAATTGTCATTATAAAGCAATTTGATCGGGGGGGAGAGAGGAGAAGTCTGATGTGACAGAGACGGAAAGGACAAAACTCTGATATGATGCAGCTTGTCTTCTTGGCTGAAACCAGTGAAAAACACTGCTCTGTATCATACAGCAAATTTGACACACTTACCAGAGTTCTATTGAGGCTCAAGCCTCTAACTCAGGAATACCTTGAAGACAACATAGAACCAGCTTCTAATTAAAGAGCCTAAGAGTTGCTTTTGCTAATCAGGGGGAATGGGTAAAGTACTAAAGGAAGGAGAGGGAAGAAAAAGGCGAATGGATCTGCTAGTCATCAGACTCCCTGTACATGCCAGGGATGTGATTTCCCACCATCCTCATAGCACCTAAAGAGAGTGGATACTATTCTTAATTCCATGTTGTAGGTGAGGAAACTGAGGTTTCAGAATCCAAAAGATTTGCCCAACATCATGCAGCTAGTAAGTGGTAAACTCAGAATTGCTACCCAACTCTTTCAGATGCAAGGAAAGCCTATACTTTCCCTCCCCAGTGGAAACCTTCCTTGAAAGAGTCCAAATCACTGCCAAATGGTACTTGCAGTCTCTGGGAACATCCTGTATTGATATTTGGCAGAAACTGTGGAAATCAAAGGTGAGCAGTGTGGCCAGGGCACAGCTGGGAACTCTTCAGCTCTCTCTCCTCCCAGGCTACTGGGCTCTAAGCACAGTCCTCACTTTACACACCAGGTTCCATTTGTTCTTTATACCACAATGCGGCCCCAGTGCTATAGTGCGGAAGGCAATTAATTTTCCCAATATTATCTAATTTTTGGCATGTACTGAATGCAGCCAGAGAGACTAAGCCAGGATCGTATCAAGGACTTATGCCCACGTCTGTGCAGAGGGATGTGCAGTTGCCATAGCAGCAATCAATCTGCTAAATAACTGGTAACATAAACTGATTCAAAGGCAAAGACTGATTTGGGTCAGGGAATTGTGCTCTATAAAGAACAACTTCTCAGTGACTTCTGAGGATTTTTTTTTTATTAGCTTTTATGGATGGCCCTAGAAATGTATGGTGAGTGACTGCTCACTACAAGAGCAGCTGTGTGCCCTCCAAGAGAGGAGAGCAGTGTGCTGTCTCTGGGAAGTTAGAATAGAGAATTCCACGGAACATGCCAAGAAACTGTTCTGCTGCTGCATTTCAATTCCCAGAGGTTTAGGATGACCAGGAGCAAAAGCAATAGCGTCTCATTGTTGAGTTCTCACCAAGTCCTGGGACATCTTTTGGTGCTTTACATGACTCTTGTCAACAATTCTGCAAAATGGGGCTTGGCCCCTCCCTTCTGTACATGTCGACACTGATATCAATGTGCACAGAGCTGTAGAACCACTCAGGTACGGATTCAGGATTCAAACCAGGTTGGCTTGGATTCAGGATGCAAACACACGCTGCCATGCTGTGGCTCTCCCTTAGACTATCTCCCATAGGAAAGAACTTTTCTTCTTGGTCACCTCCCTGGCAAGGACTGCATTTTCTGATTATGCTCTGCATAGTGTTGTTGTTGTTGTTAGGTGCCGTCGAGTCGGTATTCGACTCATAGTGACCCTCAGTACAACATGGGAAACACTATTGTCAGTGCTTGTCTGCTGTTCATAGGGTTTTCAATGGCAGATTGATTTTTGGGAGGGGGTTGCCAGGTCCTTCTCCCAAGCCTATAGTTTCTGGTGTTCCCAGGCGGTCTCCCATCCAGGTACTAACCAGGCCCGACCCTGCTTAGCTTCCGAGATCTGATGGGATCAGATGCCACAAGGCTACAGCTGCAGGCCTACATAGAGTAGAAGGCTACTAATTCTTTTGAATCCCAAATGAAAACAAAGTCTTAGGGCATGAGGCCTTTGCACCCCTGGAGGTGGCACTGGACCGTCTGGGTGATTCAGGTTGTCATGAGGAAGAACAGAAGCTATGTTTTCCTCTTCCTCAGGTTTTTAGAACAGTGTCCAGTATTCCATTGTCTCCATTGTGATCTAGCCTCACTGTGGGATAAACCTGTACCAGGAAGAGATCATTTCTGAACTATAATAAGAAGTGGCATGCTGTAAAGCAGAAACCACTTACTTGGTAGCTTACATTGAGTTAGGAGTTTTGCTCATTTCTGTTGGTGTGATCTCAGGCAATTTATTTAAATTCTTTTAGCCTCGGTTCCCAACTTCATGAAATGGGGATGATAATGATGATGACATTAACTCAGTTGTCTAAGATTCTTTTAGGAATGAGACGGAGGTAAAAATTGCCTCAGGCATGAGGATTAACGGCTTCAGCAGATTCCCTCATCTCTATGTCCTGATTTTTTATTTTATTTTTATTTTTACTTTTTGGCTTAGCAACTCTGCATGAAATATTTGCAGAATGAATGCAGTCTAGGAAAGCACTTCATAGTGTCTATCACACAGTTATGGTTTAATAAATATCAGTTTTCTGTTTAAACAAAGCCTAAAACTTATTTGAGAGTTCTTCATCCTCAGATCTGGGATTCATCACCAATCTGATTTGGAACCTCAGGGACACTTGAGCCCCGGGAGCCTGGAGGAAGAATTTGGACATTTGGATATGTCTATGTTTTCTGTTCCCTCTTTCTGATTATGTGGCTGCAAGTGAAGAAATAGGGTGTGCGCTGCTGGCTGAGTTTCCTCCTGGATGTCTTGCCTTGCCTTGCCAGGGCCCACATTCACTAAGCATGGGTCAAGATGACTGGAAATGAACTTTATGCATTGTGTAATTTGACACAGCTGTGCCAGCTGGAAGACACGTCTCAGGGCAGAACAGGTGAGTTCATTTGGAGGATCTTATTGTTTTTCAGTCTCTCAGCCAAAAGGAAGACAATTTCTAGTGAAAACGTCATCTCCAGGCCAGCCCTTTTCACAGGGACTGTCAGCCGGTTATGAACACCATATAGGCATTTTGAGTTGCATTTGGGTTGCATTTTGAGCTTATGAGCTGGAGTTAAAAATCCTACCTGTCCCCTATCATCTTTCTTCCTCGTGAACCTGTAGCCTCTGTAGTGGGCTTCTGTGCATGGTGTTGCTGTAATTTGTGGCCTCAAAATAAGTGCTCAGTTTTCATCCCATGTGTAGACATTGATTTTTTTTCTAGTCTAGAGTACAAAAGGAATCTGTGCTGGCTATCTGAATATCTCTAATTAGACTACCTGCACAAATCTACCAATTGACTTTAATAATAGATTGAATCCAAGTCTGCAACAGTGTTGGAGTGGAAATGAGATTGCCTTGTTTCCCAAGTTACCTTTGGTACTTGATCTGAATGTAGATAGATTTCCCAAATTCAGGATACGATGGGAGACAAGAATTCCTGAGACCTCGGGGCAGAATGTGGCATCACACAGGTAAATTATCCCTGCCGTGAGAAAATTGGAGCAGGAAATGGAACATCCGTCCACTTCACTAGGAGGTCGTGTGTTATGGTGCCACACCAACCTACTTCTCTGATGATAGTGACAGTTGAGGTTGCCACTCATGCCTTCATTTTTTTGTGTTCTTTTTATATTCTGCTGAGCTTTGTTTTACTTCAGCTTCTTTGCATTCCACCAATTAAGCCCAGAATTGGCAGTTAAAGACAAAATACAAATGAAAGCGAGGGCTCAGTGAGGAAGAAGACAAAGGCAATGGAGACCAGAGCTGAAAATTGCTCCTGTCTCCCTTCCTCTCCTGGCAGCTGTGTTCAGCAAAGGAGATATTGAGTTTTTCAAGACAGGGAGCCAATAACTCACTGTGGTTGAATTCCTGAGCAGTCTTCAGAAACAATGTGTAAGGGGCAAAATTTGTTAATTTGAACCTATTCTCTAGCCAGCTTACCTGGCCACTCAAGTTCCAGGGCACACCTGGGCTCCCACATGGGCAACAAGATTGGATGGCATCTATGACGACTTACTGTGGGCAGTCTGGACTGTTATTGATCTAAGTGCTTTGTGTGAATTGTCTCATGATTATCTTATTAAAAGCTTAGAAAGAAACCAGCATCTCTATTTACAAATAAGAAGGCTAAAACAAGATAGAAATGTAATAGTTGAGTCAAAGATCACATTTACAAAGTGGTGGGATGTGGACTCAAACCCAGGCCATCTGAATTGAGTTTTGTCTTTGTTTTTGTCTTTGTTTCTTGTAGTGTAGGACTTGAACCCAGGGCCTCATGCCTGCTAAGTGAGTGCTCCACCAGTGATCTGCATCCCCAACCCCTTTTTTATTTTCTATTTTGAGACAGAGTCTTTCTAAATTGCATAGCCTGCCTCTGATCTTGAACCTGCGATCCTCCTGCCTCCACCTCCCAAGTTACTGGGATTATAGGCATGTGACATGGTGCCCAGCTTTTGAGTGCATTCTTGCATAGTTTGTATTTAAAAAGTATTCTGTGTTCATTGTAAGAAACCTGGAAAATATAAAAAGGTATGCAGAAGAAAATACAACCGTCTATTCTACTGCAATAAAACCACAATAATTGCATTTTGTTTTCTTACCATTATTTGATATAAAAATACTTTTAAATATGCATTGTTGAGATCATACTTTAGACAGAGTATCTTGCTTTTTTCTTCTGTCAACCTTTTAAGTAAATGTTTTCCCATACAGTTATAAGTCCTTTCTTTGGATAATATAACTAACCATCCCCCTATTGTTGGAAACATAGGATATTTCTGTTATCTATATTTTAACTGTGAAGTAAAGGTCTGTTTTGTTTAAGAGAATTGTCAGTGATTGTTGTTAAGATATGAAGTCAGGAAGGGTGGTATTTTGCGGGACAAGAAGTCCTTTGATCCAAATTTACTTTCCTTTTTTCAGATTGTCATTTTCTCTTTTTATTTGTATACATTCACTAAGGCTTCTATTTCTTGTGCCTGCCTTCCTTGGGAACCTGTGCTTAAAGCAAGGTATAATCCAACTTTAAGACTGACTGACTGACTGACAGTCTGTAAAACAAAGCGTATTCGGGAGTTGCACTGGCTTCTTTTGATGGCATATTTTTGGATTCTCTGGAAAATGTTTATTGTAGGTTTCACTGTCTCCTGTCATCTTTGTCCTCTGCACTCCAGAAAGAGCCTCATTTTCAGCTCAGTCCTACACTCATTGCTTCATCCCTTTTTTCCTTTTAATAACTTCACTAGTAATTTTTAATGTACAACTCAATGGGTCTCATTATGACATTTCCATATATGCATTTAACATTTTATCCTTATTTTGTGTGTGATACTTGACCACCACAAGAGTTAAGAGCTCAGTCAAATATGATTCTTTCCATTAAGGACCAATCAGTAGGGCCAATGGCGAGCATGAAGACATACAGTCACATGGTTATGAAGGGCTGTGGGAACTCAGCTCAAGAAGCATGTTTCACAAGAAGAATAAGGATCAGCAAGCCTATGGATAAATGAAATATTGCCTTAGTTCTGCCTAGAAGGATTATGAATTATGGAGGCAGCCAAGGGTGGGGAGTGTGCATCTTATGAAGGAAGCATTTTGTACCTCACAGTATGGAAGTGGGGCTTGTTCAAGAAACACATGCAGTGCAAGAGGGATCAAGCAAAGTCTAGAGGGTGCTTGGAGATGAATTGAAAGAAGTGGCAGGAATGAGATTATGCAGAATGTTAGGTCCCAACTTTAAAGAGTTCAGACTTTATGCTTTAGGTGCAAGTGCATGGATGAGACACGTAAGCAGGGTTGGGTTGTGGTCTCATCTCTTAGGCACTCACAGGCTTGCTGGTGACATCTTAGGTACCAGCTGGACTATTCTCTTACCCATCTTTCTGTCTGTCCACTCCTACGTTATCATAATCCAGTTCCTTTTAAGTGCCCTAGCCTCTGGGAAGTTATTCAAATACCTTGCAATATCTGAATATGAATTTTCTCAATGATTTAATGTCTAATAGAACCATTTAGGACATCCATCATTAACTCATTCATGGCCTACCACATTGTAGTCTACTCTGGAGGGCCCTGTTTTGTTGGTATGCTTAGGGTGGTCAGCTGCCATAGAAAGCAACACCCAAAGCTCTGTCACTTAATGCATTTGTTCCCTTCCATTATAGTATAATATGGATCAGAGCAGAGGGGATGACTGTGCTCCCCTGGTACTTCCATTCACATTCCATTGGCCAGAACTCAGCCTCAAGGACACATCACATCCTGAAGAGGCTGAGAATGTAGGTTGGAAAGGTAGGTCTGGAAGAAAAGGAAATGAGATTTGATGAACACACAGTTTCAGTGTGTGTTCATATGATTACAGCTTTTTTTTTTTTTTTTTTTTTTTTTTTTTTTTTTTTTTTTTTTTTTTTTTTTTTTTTTTTTTTGTCTTTTCAGTATTGGGAGTTAAACCTGGGGCTTTGCTTCTGCTAGGCAGTGCTCTACCATTGTGCCACACCCCCAGCCCTTTAAAAAAATTTTTTTATTTTGAGGCAGGGTCTCACTAAATTGCTCAGGCTGCCTCTGGCCTTGAACTTGTGATCCTCCTGCCTCAGCCACCTGAGTTGCTGGGAGTAGATGTGTGATCAATTAAGCCTGGTTTATGGTTTCATTTTTAAGGGAGGCATCACCAAAACCAGAAAGTCAGACTTTCTGGTTTCAGGATATCCCACTCTCACAACTATTGCATCACTTATAAAATTCATCTAATCCATTTTGGGTTTATTTTGTTGTTGTTGTTGTTGTTGTTGTTGTTGTTGTTGTTAGGTGCTATTGAGTCAGGTCTGATTCATAGCGACCCTATGTATAACTGAACAAAACATTCCCTGACACTGTGCCATGCCTGGCACTCTGTCAGTGCTTCTCTGCTACTCATTGGGTTTTCAAGGGCAGATTGTTTCTGGATTGTTTTGAGAGTGGGTTGCCAGGTCCTTCTCCCATTTTTGTTGCACTGGGGATTGAACAGTCTGGCTTATTTGCCTAGGTTTTCTGTTTCTCTTTCTTATCTAGAATTTAT
Source organism: Pedetes capensis (assembly GCA_007922755.1). NCBI lineage: Eukaryota > Metazoa > Chordata > Mammalia > Rodentia > Pedetidae > Pedetes > Pedetes capensis. The sequence continues at coordinate 90,715 of VMDO01006290.1, read as the reverse complement.
TTTCCATCTTTTTCCCCACTTGGAAAATCTCTAATAGAGTAAAAACGTTTATACCTTTTACTTTCACTCTGATGTTGAAGTGATGATTGTGAATCAACCTTCGGATTATGATTGCAAAACTGAATATTCTATCAAAATAGTTTTCTCTATTAATATAGTTGCATCTTAAATAGAAGGCCAATCAGAACCCCATGAAAGGCTGAAAAATTTTAAGATAGTGTGCTCAACTACATTTATAACAGAAGAAACTGCTAAAAATTATTTTTGGTTTGATTTGATTAATCCATGCAAAAATGTTGTGATCTATTGTGTCTTCAAACTCTATATATAACATTTGCTGTTTTTACCCTTCCCCTCTAAAACTGATCAGTCTGTCATATAAGTCACATATTTTGTTTGATTCTTTCACCTTCACACCTGCTTTACTTAATTCAGTATAATCAAGGAATCCATTATGGGGAACATATTTAGCCTTCCCAACAGACTAGCAGTGAAACTGTTTCTCTGTGTAGAAGACGAAAGAGATGCTCTTGGGTAAGGAAATAGTTTTTAACTTCAAGGGACACAGGGACTATTATAAACCCCAAAGATGGGAGTTATAGAAATATAAAATATAATGTGGCAATGTCATCTGGCAATTAATTGGTCTTTTGGGATTTTCCCTTCATCCCTCATACCTGTAATAACCCCACCCATATCCCTGGTGGGCTGGGATTTAGCTCAGTTGGCGGAGCACTGCGCTTCAGTCTCTGAGGTCCCAAGTTCAATTTCCAGCACCACAAAAATGGGAGAAGGACCTGGCAATCCACTCCCAAGGCAATCCCGAAACAGTCAGCCATTGAAAACCCTATGAGGGTTGCTATGAGTCGGATACTGACTAGACAGCACCTAACAACAACAATATCCCTGGTCTGTCAGCCGAGGAGAGCCAAAGAGTCCCTTTGTCCCGAGGTTAATGTCCCTGAGAAGAGCAGTTTTTCACTCCTATTCAACTTTCAGAGCACCTCCAATGACACTGCTGGGTGACAGCCTTCCCTGAACATTGAGGGGGCTTGCAAGAGCTCCAGCAGTCAGGCAGTCCGCACCCTTGGCATTCACATGCCCTACCTGATACTTGCTGTGCTTCATTATATTACAGCACTGTTAATGTTATCCACCAGGGAATTCTCTCTTATAAACTTGACACCTAGCACAATTCCAGGCACATGGTTGACACTCAGGATCCATTTGGATGGGTGAAAGCATGTGCATAGAAGAGCCTTTAGAAACAGGCACATCTGGGTTTCTCTGCTGGTTCCTAGCTCAATGTTTGCATGGTGATTTATTCCGTCCTTTTATGACCCCATCACTATAGCTACAAAATGAAGATGGCCATCCTGATTGTAGGATTGTTCTAAGGAAGCAAGACAAAGGATATACACCCCCAAGGAGAAGTCGTACTGCATGGATGCAAATGAAATGATAATTCTGTCATCTATGGGGAACATGGCAGGGGTTTTGTGGCAGTGGTGCAGAAGATATGAGAAAAGGAGGGAAGAAACTGCAGCAGCTTCCTTGGTCTGAGGGTGATGAGTTGAGCTAACATCTTGTTTGGAGAAAGTAGTTCCAGATGCTGTCTGTAGGCAGGGTGGTTAGCTTTGTTGAGCTGTGTTAAGTGGCATATGAATGCAACAGCACCTCCTTGAGCCCTCTACTGAATTGATGGCCATCTTGCCAACAGGTGCTGGCTTGGGTTGCTCAGGCTTGTAAACCAAATGAGGAACAGTGACTCATTTAGCCCCTCCTATAAATGGAGTTTATGCTAAGGACACCATGAAGTTCACAGCAATAGAAACAGTAAAGCTATGAGGTTCCAAGACAGTCTCTCTCTCCCTCTTGATGCATACCACTTCACAGTCAGTGTGTCTGCTGCTGTCTACTTACTCTTTTATTTTTTGCTGATGACTTTCTAAACTCCTCTGGTCCAAATCTCACAGGCTAGCTATCTGCTTGTCTTATTTACCATCACCCCATTTAGAATGTGCTTTGTGCTAGACCAGTTCATGGGTTCTCAGTCTGTCTGGGAATCAACTTGGGACGTTTTTCTCCCTTACAAAGAAGGCCACTGAGACAAACTAGAAAGGAACATTGGGAAGGATAAGCTACTGTGACATGCCTGGGACAGAGCCATGGAGAGGGCAACACAACTTTGCTAGTGCCATTAGAAAATCTGGCTTTATCTGCTGGCATAAACACAAGCCACCTTGTGATGGGAAGGCCTTAGTGACACAAGCAAAAAAAAAGAATTTGGCTTCAGGAACAGCTCAACAAAGAGGGAAATATTCTGTCATCAGATAGAATGCTCCAGGTAAAATGCAGTTAGTACTTTAAGAAATAATGTTTGGTGCCTTCTGTGTTCTGAGATCTCTAGTAGGCACTGAAGATACACTGGTGGGCAAGACAGAGTCCCTGTCCTTGTGTAGCTTACACTCTTGTGGCAGGAGGCAATGAAAGGTAAGCAAATAAATATATGATTTAATACCAGATAAAGGTAAGGTTTATTATGAAGATATATATGGTAGGATGAAAGTATAGTGGATCCTATTTTCTCCTCCACAGTGACCCAACCTCTCTTCTGGTTTTACCCAATGTCCCTTCTCTCTCTCTCTCTCTCTCTCTCTCTCTCTCTCTCTCTCTCTCTCTTTCTCTCTCTCTTTTTTCCTTCCTTCTTTTCTTCTTTATATTCTTCCTTCCTCCCTTCCTCCCTCCCTTCCTCCATCCTTCCTTCCCTCCCCTCCTTCGTTCCTTCCTTCCTTCTTACTTTCCTTTTTTCCTTCCTTTCTTTTCCTTTTCCTTTTTGTTTTTGTTTTTGTTTTTTGAGACAAGTTCTCATCATGTAGAGCAGGCTGACCTGGAAATCACAATCCTCCTGCCTCAGTCTCCTAAGTGCTGGGATCATAGATGTGCACCAACTCACCCAGCTCAGTGGCCATATGACTGAGTTATGGCCAATGAAATGTGAAAAGTGATGTGTACCTCTTGCAGCCATGGCCCATAAAGCTTCCCATTTGTGGTCCTCCATTCTCTTTACATTTTGTCTGATTTGGAGGGAGAAAACTCCTGGGGCAACTTTGGGCACCTTGTGTTAAAAATAGTGGAGCTGTAGAATCCTTGAATCACTGTATGGAGGAATGCTTCCCAGCTCAGAAGGCTTCCATTCTGTTTGTGTCAGTAGGAAATAAACTTCAATTATGTGAAGCCGGTGGTTCTCAAAGTTAGGTCCCTGGCCCATCAGTATCACCTGGGTCTTAGTCTATTCATGCTACTATAATAAAATACATGAGACTGGAAAATTTATAAATAATACAAATTTATTTCTTGTAATTCTAGGAAGGTTAGGAAGTCCAAGATTAAAGCAACAGATTTGGTATCTAGTGAGGGCTGTACCTTACTTCTAAGATGATGCCTTGACCATTGTTTCCTCACGTGCTTAAAGGGATAGATAAAAAAAAAGGGTCTGGCTGGCTCCCTCCAGCCCTTTTATAAGGTTGCTAATCCTATTGAAGGCTGGGGTTTAGCTTAACTGGTAGAGTGCCGCTCTGTACTCTCTGAGGTCCTGGGTTCAATCCCTAGTGCCGCAAAAATGGAAGAAGTGGCAATCCACTTGGGAAGCAGTCCCAAAACAATCAGCCATTGAAAACCCTTTGATGGTCACTATGAGTCGGACTGGACTGGATGGCACCTAACAGCACCATTGACAAGAAGCTCTCATGGCTGAATTACCTCCTGAAAAGCCCCATTTCTTGATTCTGTTGCACTGGGGATTATATTTTAACCTGAATTTTGGAAGAGACACATTCAAACTGCAGTGCCTGGGAGCTTGTCACAAATGGAAATTCTTGGGCTCTACCCTAGGTATACTGAATCAGAAATTTGGAGGAATAGGGTCTAGCAATGAGAGTTTTTACAAGCGCTCCAGATGATTTGGATGCATGCTGAAGTTTGGGACTGTTTTAAGTCACTGAGATTGTGGAGTTTGTCTGTTATATCAGCAAGCATTATCTTAACCAATACACAGAGCAATTTAAATTGGAGTGGTCATGAAAGCCTTCTGAGGCATGACATTTAATTAAGAAAGGGAGGAAGGAAGCCATATGAAGATGTAGGAGATCATTTTATGCAGTGGAAGGCAATTTCAGGATACTTGAAGAGGGAACAAGTCTGGTGTTTTTGCAAAAAAGTCAGGAGGCCAATAGAGCCAGAATAGAATGTTTTCGGGGGGAAAAGGCAATAAGAACAGAAAGGAAAGCCAGAGCCACATCCCTCAGGTCTAAGAGGCCACGATTATGACTTTATCTTTATTTAGTTATTTATTTTTTGCAATACTGTGGACTGAACCCAGGGCCTCATGCATACTTTGCAAACTGTCACTGGGCTGCACCTCAAGTCCATTGTTTTATTTTAAAAATTGAGACAGAGTCTCACTAAGATATGCAGACTGCCTCTGGGCTTTGAACTTGTGATCCTTCTGCCTCCACCTCCCGAGTCACTGGGATTACAGGCTTGTGCCACCATGCCTGGCTATGACTGTGGCTTTCGATGCCTTTCTAAATGCAATGTGATTTACTTATTCATTCTCTAAACTTAAAAAAAATGGTATGGTAAAATATACATAATAGAAAATTTACTATTTTAACCATTTTTAAGGTGTGTCATTTAGTGACATTACGGGTAGTCCAAATGTTGTACAATAATCATCATGATCCCAGTTTTAGGACTTTTTCATCATTTCAAGCATAAACTCAAATACCCAATAATCCATTTCCTCATTCCCTCCCTGTTTCCTGGTAACTTCTACTTTCTATCTCTATGAATTTGCATGTTCCACGTACCTCATATAAGTGGAATTGTACAATATTTTTCTCTATTTCAAGTTTCTTTCACATAGTATAACATTTTTGAGGTTCATCCCTTTTGTAGAATGTGTCAGAATTCCCCTTGTCTTTGACCCTGAATAATAATTATTCTATTGTGTGTGTATGCCACATTCATCTGTTGTGGATAATTGGGTTGTTTCCCATTTTGGGCTATTGTGGACAATGCTGCAATGAATATTATGTAGAAGAAGTTGTGTGAGTCCCTGCTTTTAATTCATTGGGGTAACATGTTTTGAGGGCCCTGGTGCTGTGTACTTTGAGAAGATGCAGAGGCTCTGATCTGGTCAAGGCAGCCATACCAGTGAGGGAAGAGAGAAATTAAAAATCAACTGTCACGTTACCGGAGTGGCAGGGGCATGCTCCCATACAGCACTGACAGCAGTCACTGGACGTGGGATCAGGAAAGGCTTCCTGGAGGAGGCAGTGTTGAGCTTGTTCTAAAGCACAGGTAAAGAAGGGAGAGAGGAGCATTCTAAATAGAAGATAGAACACCAAAGCAAGGAGGTGCGAGAGTGTGCCCCTCTGGAGAAGCTCAAGCTGGCCCAGGTGGCATGAAGCATTTAGGGCAAAGTGGGAGAAAGTGGAAGGGTGGAGGCTACAGAGACAAGCAAGGGATCTGGTGACAGATGTGAAGGAGCCTGACACAAACCCCTCAGGGCAGTGGTTCTTCATCCTGACTGCATTAGAGAATTGCTCAGCACCTCACAAAACACACCAACGCCAAGCCTGAGTTCCACCCCCAGAGATTTTGCTTTAATTGGTCTGGGTTGGGGCCAGGACACTGGCATTTTTGAAATTACCCCAGGTAATTCCAGTGTGCAGCCAGGGTTGAGAAGCGTGGCCTGAGGCAATGCCAAAGCTTCAGGAGGGTTCTAAGAGAGGCTGTAACAAGATCAGATTCTTTCTTAACTGCTTGAACATATTTCAGTGTAAAGGGAATTTTATAGCTGAGGAGGCCTCCTTAGGGAAGGATGCCCTTGTCTGTTCTCTGAGGCTCATTTTGTTCCACTGTGAAATGAATATACCACGTACGTACCTCCAGGGCTGTCCTAAGGATTGTGCAACCTTGCATTTTGTCCTGAATCCAGGACGGTCAGTACATGTTCTCTGGACCAAGGTGACAGGAGTGGGGAACCCTGGACAGAGCAATTTCTGCACAGCATCCCGGAGCCTACACTGGAGGCGGCCATAGGGTGCACCATTGCTTTCACCTTCGAAAGACAAGTGCCTCCTTGCCTTCCACTTGGGTGGCCCAGCTGACCCCTGGCTGAGAGCTGCCTTGGAGGCTAATCTACTCTGGCCTTGGCACTCTGCTGGGACTGTCTTAGTCTCATTTCCTCAAGGGGAGATCTCCTGATGAGCAATATGTATTGACAGCATATTTGACGGGAATGAAAAGTAAAAGTTGATGCATCTATGAATGGTAAGGAGGCAGGAGAGCAAGGCGGCACCTGCCTGCTGACTTCATCACAGGCTCCATGTTGGGGCAGCCATTGTGTGCTTTGCTTGTTTCCATCTCAATCCTGAGCAGAAATCCTACAGCAGAGCCATTCACCTGCTCCCCTCCCATCCCCTCTCAGGAGGAAGGTAGGGGACTGGGTTCCAACAATGAAAAATCAGGAGCCTGATTTGGATTTTTCTCTATTCTTGGGGTGCAGTAGCCCTTAATTTTCTAGTGGGAGAGGCCTTCTTTTCTCCAACTCTCTCACCCTTAAGGGCTTGAACTATGCCCTGGGTCATGTTGTGCTCTGAGCATATTAGGTGGGGACATAGCATGGGTTCTGTTGACGAAGGATCAGTTGGAATTGATTGTGCTGCAAAGTGGAGGGAATAAAGTTGACTTGAGTGGCCTTGGGACCCAGAAAGAAATCAGGTGGCAAGGAGGGGTCTCTTTGGAACTTGTGCCTTGTGCAAGTTAATCTAAAAGGCTTTCCACTATCTTATGTTTGTAGTCATTGCATATTGAGGTCGTCTCAGAGTAGCGAAATTCCAAGTTTCTCCTGTCTCTCTGACTTGAGCTGAGCTTGACATGAGAGAATCAAGGGGTTGCCGGCCTGTTTGGAAGTGTACGCCAAGGTCATGTATAACCTCTGCAGGCTTTGCATTCTGGGATCATGCATAAAATCTACATTATTGCCTTGACTTATCTACACCTGTGCTCTCTTCCAGTCACGTGGATAATTGAGCAGCTGATGGTAATTTTGGGGATCCAAAATCCAATGGCCTACATGTTAAAGTGTACAGAGTTTCTCTTAAGATTGCAAAACCTCCCCTTGTTAGCTGAATGTTTCTTTAGGCTTTGTACTCTCCTTTCCAAATAAGCTGTTTCTCCATTATTTTAAAATAGCATCATGGGGTTAATAGAGCATTCAGGGCAAGCATTTCAGCCTGTGGCTATCTATGGGGTTGTCCTAGAGCCTTGTCCCAACAGGGGGCTCTATGATTCCTAACCTCAGTAACAGGACCTGGCCATGCATGCATGCTCAGATGATGGGCCATCTGTGCCCTGCCCAGCGCCAGCTCATAAAGGATCTCACTTGACAAATTAAAGGTGGGGAAGCCTTGGGCTTCCTAGATTCTAATGAATGTGGAAACCATCCCTTTTTAAGCCAGAGTAAGGAACTAAAGGAAGGGACCCTACTGAAAATGTGCCAAATGTGCTTTATGTGTTACTTCTTGGAACCCTCACTGACCTCACAAGGCAGCAATTTTTATCCTTGTTTTGCACATGGAGAAAATGAAGCTCTGAATGGCCGAGCAACCTAGCTAAGATCACAGAGCTAGACTGGTCACACCCAGAATTGGAACCCAGGTCTGATGTGCTGGGCTTTATACTAGGATGTCTCAAAATGTCAACTCCTGACATTGAAGGATGATATTTCTTTGTTGGGGAGCTGCTTTTTGCACTGGAGGTTGTCAGTGTCCCTAGCCTCTATTGTAGATGATGGCAGCACCTCCACCCCAAACCCAGTATAAAAAATAGAAATGCCTCCAGACCTTATCAGTTGTCCCTTGGTGGGCAAAGTTACCCTGTTCCCAGATGATCACTATTGCTCTGGATGTTTTCATATTCAGTCCTCACAGCAAGATGGTACACTAGATACCATCATCATTCCCATTTTGTTGTTGTTGTTGTTGTTGTTGTTGTTGTTGAGTGCCTTTTGAATAGGATCTGACTCATAGAGATCCTAAGTACAGCAGACTGAAGTACTACCAACAGTGTGCCATGCACACGATCTTTGTATGCTTGAGCCCACTGTTGCAGCCACTATGTTCTTATTTTGAGTAGTACCACATCAGCAAAAGGAGGTCCCAGGGGCTTTACTTGATTCCTGTTATTAGGGTCGACTCTACTTTGAGGAGGCAACTCTTCTCTAGTCATTTCTCGAATACCTTCTAGCCTGGGGGGCTCTTTTTCTGGCACCATATTTGACAGTGCTTCTTTGATATTTGTAGGCTAATTTACAATGGCTAATTGTTTTGGGAGTGGGCTTCTGGGTCCCTCTCTGTAGTCTGTCTTAGTCTGGAAGCTCAGCTGAAACCTGTCCACCATCGATGGCCTTGCTGTTAATCTAAAATACCAGTGGCATAGCTTACAGCATCGTAGCAACACACAAGTGGCCACAGCATGAGAGGTTGACATACGTGGGGGATTCCTATTTCATAGATTAAAAGTGGAACCTAGAGAAATTTTGAGTTGACCGAGGTCCCAGAGCTTGTAAATAGCTGTCATGTTTTCTCAGGAGGAACCAGTAAAGGTACTTAGAGGCGGAGTCATTTGTGATTGATACCAAGCCAGTGCAACATCAATTTTTTTTATTCTACTTTTCATAGCATTTGAAGTGGAGCCTGTTAAAATTCAGGTTTGTGATAGATTCAAATCCATTTGCTGTGTGATGGGCACAGGACTGCGTATTACCAAGGACATTTATACTGTTTGGGGCTATGGTAGCCCAGGGAACCTAAGTTGAGAAACATCAAACACTGTACCTTGCTGAGTTTAAAGTGACCCCCAAAAATAAAATCTTAGGAAAAAGAATGGAGATGTTGAGTGGGAGAGGCAGGGTTCTGGGGTGAGAACTGACATGAAACTACCTGCAGAATTCACTTGAATTGCCAGACAAGGAGGCTGCCAAGGGTGCCTCCTGCCAGGTGACCCGCAGTGCTGCCGTGTGCCATCCACCCCAGACCCCGGATGATGCGTCCCGCGTGTTCAAATCCATCCGCCTCTCTGGCTCATGTTTAATCCCAAGGCTGAGTGGGCTGCCTCCTTTGGATGCTCGGTGCCTCCTGAGGTTCTAAAAATGGTTACAGTGAAACAAAAACAGCTGTGTCAATTTCCAATTTCCGCTTTATTCAGATTCACACTCTGCCGCCTCTCCTCCCTCGGAGGCCCTGGAGCCCAGGCACACGCACATGCACACGCGGGTACACACGTGCACACCCTCTGCCTCCCTTCCTTCCTCAGGTGCTGGAGTCCAGGAGGGACACGGCTGTGCCCACCTAGCACACACGCGCGCACGCACGCGCACACACACACGCCCTCTCCTGCCTCTGTCACTCACTCTAGTTCATTTCTCTAGGGAGAGGGAGTGTTTCTAGTTTTCTAAAAAAGAATGGCAAACAAGAGAAGCCACAAGAGCCCAGACTACAATAAAATGCTACAATATGCTTTCAAGCTGGAGCGACTAAAAAGCTGGAAGAGAAAGTGGCAGTATAATGTCTATTTTTATCTTCGACTATAATCTACCCACTTGTAGTTTCATAGCTGTCAGGAGGCAGAAAAGGACATGTAATCAGCCTCCCATTCTCTCCCCTGGTGTCTTCCACCCGTGTGGCGTGGATGTGGGTGTGTGTGCACATATGCGGATATTTTAACACAACTGGCAGAGGATTCCATGAAGCTCACACCTGAGGCCAGATTGGTTTTAGAACCTGTCCTTTTGTCCTTTATTTCTTGACCAAACACAGCAAGTGAAAAGCAGCTGATGAAAACCCATTCCTGGGGTGCCTAGGGATTATGGTCACCACTGGATGGCTAGAAAGAACAGCTTCACACCTGTTAGTCTTTTTCCTCCTTCACTAGAAGAGCCTAAGGATGTCCTAACCTCCAGCCCACTACTCACTAACTTGATGGTTGCCTGTCTCTTTAAGGGAGGCAATAAAGGACCTGAAGAAATAGCATAGCCTTAGAGTCCAGAGACCTGAGCGCCTTGCCTCATACTGCTGTGCATGAGCTTTGTGACTTCCAACAAGTTATTTGACCTCTCTGGACCTCAGAGTTTTCACATCTGGAAAGAGGACAACACCTATTTGATAGACTGTTGAGAGAACTCAAGATAATATAGATGAAACTCTAAGTGATATCACGTAGTAGAAATGAAAGAAATGGTTCTACTAATAGTATTATTTTTGCTATTGCTGCTTGACCTGCATTATTTTATTTGTAGAGGTAGGAATCAGCTGTAGAAGTGGGAGAGGTCGTTTGGGATTCAATTTCCACATCTGCTCTGTATTCTTTGCTGGGTTTCCATCATTTCTCTCCTGTGTCAGTGACATCGAGTCTTACGTGAAGACTCACTGCAGGAAATGCAGGAATGTCTTCCTTTATGGTACGATGGTAAGATTTTGCAAAAGTCCTTGATGTCCTAGCCTGCTCCTTTAACTTACTGCTGGACAAGGATCCTGAGACCTTAATGGAGAAGCTCAGCCCTTGAAAGCTGCCGCCAGAGGCTTCCTTTCCCACAGTTGCAGTGACCACTCAGTCTAAATGGGGGAACCAAGAGGAGGTTTGGTGATAATTCTTCAGAAAGCCAAGGCAGTTGGAGTCACGCAGACCTCTACTCAAGTGTTGTCCCTTGCTTTTCTTAGCCACATGGGCTCTTGTCTGTTGCTGAGCCTTTCAAGGATTCAGCTTTTCTCATCTCTAGAATAATATATTTATGGGGCTATGGTGAGGTTCAAAGGAGGGTAAAAGTGTGAATACAGTCTATAAACTTCAGGGTGCTAAATAACTGTGAGCCTGCTGTGTTATTGTAAAAGATGGCTGAGGGACGATCTAACCTTTCCAAGTCCCACAGGCTCAGATAACATATTAATTTCTTTGGGTCCAGTTCTTTTAATTGAAGGAAGATGATTTTCACATGTAGGTTTCCCTCTGTCCTTTACTTTCAGCCTGCACGCGGACCCAGAGCCACACACCACACAGTCGTTTCTTTGTCTGCAAGCTCATTAATGCAGCAACAACTTCAACAGACGAGCAGCTGTTTGGTGGTGTCTGGCTCACTGAGAGGGACACACAGGTACTGCTGCCACTATTAAGCTTTTGCAGGATGACAGATTGCCTCAATGAAGCGTCCATGTGCTGCTCCATTATGATGCCTCAGGTCGAGAAAAAAAAAAAAGCCTGGACCCACCAAAAAGCTTTCACAGATTGGAAAGTGCACAGTTTGGGGGTGTTTAGCACTTCAGCACATGCTCTGTGACTGTGCATTCAAGGCAACATGTCAGAAGAAATTAGTCTGCAGCAGGCCACATATGTCAGCCAGCCGGTGGAAGCATTTCCCTGACACCCTGGCTAGGGAATCAGAAGAAAAGGCTGCTCACCTTAAAGCCCCTTGAGTTTAGCATGTGGGCAAAATTGTCCAGAATCTCATACTCAGGTCAGGTTTTTTGCCAAGGAGGAAGGAGAGCTTGGAGAAGGAAGAAGTAACTTAAGAAAAGGTAGAATCTCCTGTCAATCTGCATCAGGCAAAGAGAGACTGGCATGGGACACACAGGCACAACCATGCCACGCGGGCATCATTCATATCGGAGTTTTCAGATAGGAAGATCGAAATCAGGAGAGGTCATCTGGTTTGAAATTCATCTAACTGGGGAGTCCCCCAAAGATCTCTCAGAGTCTAAAGTATACTTCTACTCCTTCCCTCCCACTGAGAATGTGCCTGGAAGGTAATGAGGTTAATTGTCTTTGTGAACAAACCTACCAGCACCTGTACATTGACTCTGAGCTCCAATGCACCAGCTGTGTGTGTGTCCAGGTTTTGATGGATTACTGTTTGGGAATTTCTTTTGGAGATGGCAGCACCTTCTTTTGAGGATAGTCAATAAGGGTGAGCGATGGCCTCTTGCGGGTGGGTTGGCAGGTAGCAGAGAGGATGACTGGGATTGCGTTGTTAAAATCCAGGTAGGAAAAGAGGAAAAGAAAAGGTCCACAGTGATAGAGGCAAAGAGGGTGTGTGAGAACTGAAAAGACACAGCAGCTAATTTGATAAAAGGAGAGAGGGCGAAATGTTTCCAGCCTGGGAAATTGTCCATGGAAATGCAGTTTCCAGCCTGAGCATAGAGGACAAGGAGTGGGGGGTCACATGGGGAAGGGAATGGCAGAACATGCTTCCTTTAACACTTGAGGTGTGCTGATTTACTTGTGAGGGAACTCAGAGCTGCTTGGAAGAGTTGGGAGCTGCTGGTGACAGCTTGTGGAGAAACCAATCCAGGAGTGGAGATCTGCTGGGGAGAGCAGAAAAGGAAGAGGAAAGAACTATGAAGTTTAATCATGCTCAAATGATATATGAGGGAGGGGGTTGTCAGTAACCTTCAAATAGCATCACCTCTGATTCAAGCATATCCTTGACAACATTGTCATTATGACTCATTGTGACTCTATGTACAACAGAACAAAACACTCCCCGACTCTGTGCTATGCCTGGCTCTCTGTCAGTGCTTCTCTGCTGTTCACAGGGTTTACACTGGTAGATTGTTTCGTGAGTAGGCTGCCGGGTTCTTCTCCCCTTTTTGCAGTGCTGGGGATCGAACCCAGGGCCTTGAGAGAGTGCAAAGCAGCACTACCAACTGAGCTAAACCCCAGCCCCATCCTTAAAGATTGTTATTGTTGTTAGTTGCCGTGTGGAGTCGTATCTGACTCATAGCGAGGGTTTTCAATGGCTGATTGTTTCGGGACTGCCTTGGGAGTGGATTGCCACATCCTTCTCCCATTTTAGCTAGATTTAAATTGACTAACTTGTGGAATTGGGAGAAGGACCTGGCAACCTCCTCCCAAAAATCAATCTGCCATTGAATAGCAGAGAAGCACTGACAATAGTGTTTCCCCTGTTGTACAGAGGGTCGCTATGAGTCGGATACCGACTCGACAGCACCTAACAACAACAACAACAACAACTTGTGGAAAGAAGGAGAAAAGTGATATGCTGCATAGCTCAATCATCTTGTCCCAGTGTGGCCTTATGAAAATTGTCCAAACAGGCAGGCTAACGTCAAGTAAAAAACCAGGCAATGGAGAGTGAAAACCCCAAAGCTTGCAGACTTGTGTGTGCCCCTGTTGGCCACACTAATGATTTGGGCCAGCTTGGCTGAACTCTACTTTGAATGGTTAAATTGGGAGAGAAAAATTCAAGTGAGTGTTCTTCCTTTGCCTCCTAATGCGACCTCTTTTCCCTGGGATTCTGTGGAGGCAGCAAGGACCTGAAGAGTCACGAAGAATGGAAAGAGGTAATGGTGTTGTTGGAGAGAACAAGAAAAAATTTAAAAAACACTCTTGCAGTCAGTCTTCCTCTTAGCGTCAGGGGCGGGGTAAGGAGGCAGCAGTTCAGAGTCCTTTCTCCTGCTCACTTGACTCTTTTCCTTGGAGGAGTGTGTCATCTGCCCGCACTATGTGAACTGTGTGTCCATCCAGAGGCAGTGTGATGTCCTGAAGTAGCTCAGATTGAGGAAGACCAAGGCAAAGCTGCCTGCAGCCATAGCCCTGTGGCATCCGATCCCATCAGATCTCAGAAGCTAAGAAGGGTCCGGCCTGGTTAGTACCTGGATGGGAGACCGCCTAGAAACACCAGAAGCTATAAGCTTGGGAGAAGGACCTGGCAACCCCCTCCCAAAAATCAGTCCGCCATTGAAAACCTTATGAACAGCAGAGAAGCACTGACAATAGTGTTTTCCCTGTTGTACAGACGGTCGCTATGAGTCGGATACCAACTCGACGGCACCTTACAACAACAACAACAAGGCAGAGCTAGACCCCGGCTCCCGAGCAGCTGTGCATCCTGGGGCAAGTCACTTCAATTCACTGGGCCTAAGTATTCTTGGTGTAAAATGAAGGACGTTGTATGGATTCCCCACTTGTCCTCAGTAAGATACCAGGGATTATGTGTGGGGCACAAGTGAGCATGCAAACCCATTCATGAATGTATTTCACCAAAGAACCGCTTCCCAAGAGCCTGAAATTAGACAGGTCACTGACTTACCAAGACTCTTAGCCCCATCTCTTTTCCTCCCCAAATTTCCCTGGAGGCCCTAGACTTGAGTCCAGAGGAGGTTTTTTTTTTTTTTTCCCTTTGGTTTTTTGCTGCCTCCTTTCAAGAGAATAAACATCTAAGGAAGCTCTCAAGGCTGCCTGAAATTAGGGTGGGCATCTAGTCAAGTCATAGGCTCTGATGAGATTCATGGAGAAGCCATGGAAGTTCCAAAGATCAAGACTGGTCAGACCTCATGCTTGGGCTTTTCCAGGGTCTTTCTTGATTCTCCTAAGACCTCATGCTAAGCCTCTGCTTCTTCTCTTTGGATCTGGCCACTTAAACACTAGCCTCATTTTCTACCTCTGTCTGTGTCATAATTTTTGTTTTAGCTACCCTGGCCTACTTGCTGTTCATCGATCATGCCCAGCATACTCCTACCTCAGGGCCTTTGCACTTCCTATTTTCTGTGTGTGGAGGAATATTTACTCTTGTCTGATATCACATAGTAGCTATCCCACTTCTTTTAGGCCTCTGCTGAAATGTCATTTCCTCCTCCAAGAGGCCTTCACAGAAGATCCCATATAAAATACCAGTTTATGCATCTTTTTACCATATCCACCTTTCTTTTTCTTCATAGCATGTTTGATATTGTTATATGTGTGTATTGACTATCTCTTTGTATTAGAACATGAGCACTAGAGAGAGCCTTTATTTCTCTATCCTCTGTACCTAGTACAAGTGCTTAATAAATGCTTTTTGCATAAATGAAAGAATACATAAGCAGTAGAGAATGCACGTGTCCTCCAGGAGTTCTCTCTCTTGATGTACAACTATTTCAACACATCGTGTTATTATTGAGAAAGACAAAGTCCTTTATATTCCTGTGGAGGAGGTAGATGGAAAAAGCGTGTATATACTTTAATTTTGGGCTTGCTCTGCATACTCTGAGGCCCTAGGTTTGATCCCCGGCACCACAAGAACAGGATTAGGACTTGGTAGTCCACTTCTGAAACAATCCCAAAGCAATTAGTCATCAAAAACCCTGTGAATAGGAGAGAAACACTGACATAGTGCCAGACACAGCACAGTATCGGGGGTGTTTTGTTCTGATTCACACAGGGTGGCTATGAGTTGGACCCGATGGCACCTAACAATAACATACTTTAATTTCAGATGGTGGTCAGTGCTGTGAAGAGAACAAGAGGGGGAAATGGGAAGGACAGTTGCTGAGTTGAGATGATGGCATTTCTTTCAGAAAGAGTGGTTAGGGAAGGTCCCTGACTACTTCAAACAAGCTGTGCAAGGAAAACAAAACCGGGAAATAGCAGGTAGAAAAGCCCCTGAGGTTGGAATAGGTTCATTGCATTTGAGCAACTGTAAGGAAGACAATGTGGCTTAGTGAGCAGGAAGGGGAGCAGAGGAGCCTGGGCTGGTCCAAGGCCCTGTCACTTAGGGTCTAGCGGACTGTGTTTGGTAAAGGGCTTGGGTTTTATTCTGAGGGTACTGAGAAGTCATCCATTAAATGCAGTTGGCAGTGTCAGAGAGGGTCTGAGTGTCAGTATACACCCTGACTGTAAGGCCACTGAACATAACCCTATGCTGCCTCTGGGTCACCCAACCCTGCCCTCTGGAGAGTTTCCTAACTGAGGCTGCATGGTGTTCTTTTCCCTTATCTGGTGTTGGGTGCAGTGGGATAGTCCATCACACACGTTTTTAAATAAATGTATTTGACATCCTTCTGGAGAGTGTTAAGGTCTCAGTCCTGTTTTCCACAGGGCTTCCCTACCCTGGATAAGATTTCACATTGTGAAAAAAAAGAGTCTACCTCATCTCTCCCTTAGTGCCAGTAGATGATGCTTCAATGTCACAACTCCAGGCTATGCCCTTGAACTATTAAAAAGGTTAGCGTGTGCTTGTCCATATGTAAGCACACACTCTCACACAGAACACACACACACACACACACACACACACACACATACACACACACACATTCTTTAAGCTCTAGATGTCTATACTTTTCTGTTTTTGTGGCAGAAGACCCTTTTTATTTCCTGCATTAGAATTCTAGAATAGGGTTGGTTATGTTTGTTTACTAGTTCAGCAAAATTTCTGTGTTTTTGAGTCACTTGTAAGAACTCTCTGGTATAGGGCTTCTAGAGATGTCTAATTGAAAGAATCCCGGTTTGGGGAAAATCCTTAAATATTTCCCTCTTTAAATATGGTTTTTGGTTGGGACAGGTTATTGAGTGTCAAGTTATCATCACTTTCTTTACCTTTTAAATTCTTGTTAAGTTCATAATTTAATATTCTTTCAAGTAGTACAAATCCATTGCACCATAACAAACTTCCCAGTGGAACCTGGAGCTGTGGTGGCCCAGGATAAGTCCGCAGTGGTGACAGTCCTTTCAAATTTTGCCGGGAGAAAAAACTTGTCATTTTAAGGGAGATAATTTTCCTCAGTATTTGCTCCCAAAATTGAATCTTTAACTTTGGTGCCTGCTACCGCTTGTCTGGTAGCAAGCACTAGCAGACAACCAAAGAAAAGAACAAGCAGATAATGAATATTAATGGAAAAATCCTGAATCGGTTGATCATGCTTGGTTTGACAGCTTTGTGGACATGTGGGATCCCAGTTCTAGATATGGAAATTTCCTCCTAGTAAAATTGTTTGTGTTTCATATGATGGAGCTCCCAGTGCTGTTATTTTTAAGGTGTTTGGCAGAACATAGTATTTTGCAAAGAGCATCACTTTTTCCAGGTTCCTCTTCTCTCTCTTCTTCTTTTACTTTTTTTTTTTTCTTTTTTTTTTTTTCTTTTTTTGTAGTTTCTTGGGAGTTGAACCCAGGGCCTCACACATACTTTTCAAGTGCTCTAACACTGGGATGCACCCTCAGCCCACTTTTAAAAATTTTTTATCTTGAGTCAGGGTCTTGCTGAGTCACACAGCCTGCCCCTGGCCTTGAACCCAAGATCCTCCTGGCTGTGCTTCCCAAGTCACTGGAATTACAGGTGTGCACCACTGTATGAGCCTCCTCTTTTATACGTTTGAGAACCATTGAGTTTCAGATATATGTTGAAGTCCCTGAGTAAGATTTTGTTTCTTGGCCACCAGGATCTCTAGAATATTCTTGACTAATTTTTAAGTGGCTGGGTGAAGATATGGCTACTTCAAGATATTCAGGGATGGACATTCATGGTGATCTATTAATTCAACAACAATGGCTTCTGCACATTGTGCTGAATTAGTTGCCTGTTGTCAGCTTGAAATCACCTCCACCCACGTCTCAGGTCTTGTGGAGGAGATGCTAGGAAGCCTATGTCCCAGAACCCCCTTCCCCATGTGGTTCCAAGTTAGAGTCTGCCAAGGAAAGCCACTCAGGTGAAATTTAGAAAGTGGATAGAAAATGAGGCCATCATTCTCCAGAGGCAGTTTGGGCAGATGTGGGGACAGGTGGCAGGCGTGAGGCTTGCAGGAGCTTGTGGCAGTGCCTGTAAACTATCTCCTTTGTGTTCCATGCCCTGGAGATGCTCAGTGTGGCTTCTTCTCAATCCTTGATTGGGTGTTGCTGGCTGAGATGGGTGCAGAAGCTTCCTGGGGGTTACTGACATTTGCAGCATGTTGTTGGAAGCCATCTGATTCCCTGTGGCAGGCAGAGATGTTCCACAACAACCTGCCTCTTCTTTGCTGCTTCAGCCCTTCAAATGATGGTTCAAGCCTCCCATTCTCTATATGCAAACCCTTCATGCTTAGAACGCGTGTGTTTGGAGGTTTTAGGAGCTGTGGTGTGAGTTTGGTCCTATCAGGCATTTTTGACTGCCACCAACCTCCACAGTCACGTAGGTCAGACTTATCCTTCAATGAGCCTAATCATCCCCTTGGACAGTACCATCTTTGGGGGAATAAGATATCCATCACATGTATTTCAAAGGCCTACAGAAGATACTGATCTGTGCTGACCCAACCTCCCTTGAACCTGTTTGCATCTTCAGCATTACCAGCCCTTGGGAAATAATTCCACTTGCCTTCTTTTATTTTTCACTATCACTGTCATATTGAATGTAAAACCTGGCTGCAATCACTGCAACAGTTCTTTCAAGGCTCTCCAAGTTAAACATGCTAGGCATGATGAAATCAAACTTTTTCCTAGGAATATACTCTTGCCCAATATCTGTGTTAATTATTGTACTTAAAACTGATTAGGGAAGGGTGCTGAAAGCAGCGATGTACCAGACAGCCACTACTTCCTCCAAGTTCGCTCAACATGCACTTGATTGTATAAAAATATTTTCATCTTAGCTGTTTCAGAGAGGAAAAGCAGCAATAGGAGATCAAACAAAATAAAACTGAAAATAGATATGGAAGCAGAGTGTGGGGATTAATTCTATCTGTTGAATGTTGATGGACATGGGCTCCAACATCCTGCCGGTTCGTCTCCACCATGGGTGAAACATGCTCAGTGGACCACAGCATCTCCTGGCTTGGCATTAGGATGGAAGTTGCTGTTGGCCTTGGCCTCCAGATTCTGTGCTCTGTGGCTAATAACACCCTACCTTCTGATCAACAGCCTCTTCTTGACACGTTGAAACATTCAGTCATGTTATACACCAGACATGTTTTAGGAAGCATATTCGAGGGTTGTTGTTCTACTGTGGGGCCCCCTGTATGACCCTGTCAGATTTTAAAACATTGAAAAACTTTCTTACTTGTGGGTAGTCACTACTTTGAGTCTTCCATGGCACCCCACCATCCCACCACAGCTCCTGACCTTTCAGCAATCAAGGGGCACATCATGCTGACCCTGCAGGGGAGCTTCCCTGACCTGCTTATTCTCATTGGTTGATGTCTGATTCACACGAGCTGTTAAATACCACTAGTATCGTGGCAGAACACATTTGTTGAAGAGCTTCAATTTCTGAGAGAATGGTCTTCTTTCCACTTTACTGTCTCCTCCTCCCATCAATGAATGGCCTATATAAAATACAACTTTAATGTACTCATATCTGATTGTGGTTTCAAACAGCCATGGACAGCACAAGGGAAGCTCCTGAGAGCCTTGTGAGATGCTTCCTGGATGGGGAAAGGGGAATGACATGTGAGAGAAGAGTGCCTTGAATTCTCTTCTACTGTATGGGGATAAGGGGGCTGGGGTTTAGCTCAGTTGGTAGAGCGCTGCTGTGCACACTCTGAGGCTCTGGGTTTGATCTCCAGCACCACAAAAATGGGAGAAGGACCTGGCAACCCACTCCTGAAAAATCAGCCATTGAAAACCTTATGAATAGCAGAACAGCACTGACAACAGTGCTGGGCATGGCACAGTGTCAAGGAGTGTTTCATTCTGTTGTACATGGGGTTGCTGTGAGTCAGACCTTACTTGACAGCATCTAACAACAACAACATATGGAGCTGAACTTTAGGGATGAGACTTTTCCTTTGACCCAAATGTGGCACATGAAGCAGTTAGAGTTAGCTAAGACAAAAGAAAACCTGCAAGGCTTCTTCCAGAGATGTCCCTGAAGGTATCAGGGAAGGTATCCGGGACATGGATGGTCCCTGAAGATATCATAGACACATAGGTTATTTACCCCTGAGGGGGCTGTATAGTGTGTAGTGTAAGAACACTGTATTTGTTGTCTCCAACCTGATCTGAAGTCTGATTTGGTTACTTCAACGTGTATGACTGTGGGCACTTTAATCTCACTGGGTCTTAGCCTATTTTTAAATGGGGATAATTTACAGTGTAGTTGTAGGAATTAAATCAGGTAATTCACGTATGTGAAGCAAGAAGCACTCAAGTGATAGCTAAAACCAAAACCACAGAACAGGCAAGTTGCTCTTCAAGTCTCTTACTCTCGGCTGAGAAAAGGCTGAGAAGATGTCCCTGGCCAGGGGCAGCCTGTGTTGTGGTGTTTTCCTGCTG
Source organism: Pedetes capensis (assembly GCA_007922755.1). Taxonomy (NCBI): domain Eukaryota; kingdom Metazoa; phylum Chordata; class Mammalia; order Rodentia; family Pedetidae; genus Pedetes; species Pedetes capensis. The sequence continues at coordinate 70,630 of VMDO01006290.1, read as the reverse complement.
GTTCCTGGGATGGCCTTTTTATTTATTCATTTTATGGATTAGCATATGGAGGGAGAGGCCCTCAGCAGTTATGAAGGTCATGTCTTAGGAAGGGGGAAATGAGATCCAGTGCTTCCCCTCATCACCTCTAAGGGGAGGTGGCCAAGGAGAATGGACCTCCTGTCCCATGTCCTGCCAATCCGAGAAATCACCTCACTAGAAATCTCTCTAGGCCTCCTCACTTTCCCCAATGCAATTTATGCCCACCCATTTCCACGAAGACATGTACAAAAGCAAGCGCAAGTTCATTAAGTTGCACCAATGCAAACTCTCCCTCCCATAACAATACCCACCCTCATCCCACAGGCTGTTTTCTGTGGCTTCTGTGGGACCAGGAGAAGCTTCTGCCAGTGGAAGACATGCCCTTTGCATAATAAAGTTTGTATCATGGAATCTTCTCAGTACCTCTTGAGCAATAAAGCTATTTTCTGTGCTTTAATATTTGGAATATATAATTGCTATCTTTAAAGTCAAGGTGACAAGATACCAGTAACCTTAAAGACCAGGGCAGACTGGTCGTAGAGGCTGATAGTATACTCTGTGGAGCAGGATTTAAAGGCTACAATAGATTGATTATTGATGTCTGTATTGGGTATGGGAAGGGATGGTGGAAGTGTGCCTGTAATGCATTTGCTGATCCTATTTTAAAACGATTTCTTTGAATTTTGTTCAAATGATAACTTTTTTAAAGGTAGAGCATAGGAGACTGCATGGATTAGAGCAGCTTTTCTTGGGAAAATTATTAAACTTCTCTGATGTACCAGGAGATAACATGAAATCTTGTATCAATAAATATGACTACTACAGTCTTTGCCTTCAAGGCTTCCACAATTTGGGGGAGAAAAACATAAAAACAAACTTTGTTTTTTGTTCAGTATTAGAACATTGAACCCAGGGCCCCATGCATGCTTTGCAAGTGTTCTACCACTGAGCTGCACTCCCAAGCCCATATTTTACTTTTTATGTTGAAACAAGATCTTGGTAAGTTACACAGGCTGCCTGTGGCCTCAAACTTGCTATCCTCCTGCCTCTGCCTCCCGGTTTGCTGGGATTATAGACATACACCACTGCTCCTGGTGACAATCTTCTATTGGCTAGACAGTGAACAATGAAATATTAAGGCATTTATGTTCGGAGAATATACTATGAGAGGAAAAGATTAATCCCAGCCAGACAAGGGGGATCAAATGATCACTTCTCACTTTAAATTTGCCACCCAACTTTAGGCACCCGTGTTTCTGGGCTGATGTTGACTTTATCCAGCTGACAGAGTGTCATTAGCAAGCACTGGGCTGCCAGTATGGTTTAAAAACTAAAACAAATCTAACAACATCCTGAGCTAGAGGAAATCTTAACTGAGAACTGTAAGGAATAGCTGTCTTGGCACAAGCTGTGTGGAATCTTAAAAGGGAGCAGGTTTTCAGGCCAAGATTTATGTTCAACAGCTAATGCTTTAGAGACAGAGTTATATGTAGAAAAGCTGACTCTGTGTTTGTCCCTTACGGATGCAAATAAGAGTCACATCTGTAACCCAGGCCTTATTTATTTATTTTTAGACTCTGACAGACTATGGAAGGCAAGTATAAGGCTCACGGAAGCCTCAAAGTCTGTCTGTCTGTTCACCCCATTGCTGGACTGAGCAGAAGGAATGAAGACTGTAGGGGTTGGTTAGCTGTGCGTGTCAATAGTCCTAATGAGGACTGTGGAGTAATGTGTTAAATAACTGAGTGAGCATGCCAGTCAGAAGCTGCTGGATGAGAGCGCAGCATCAATTAGAGACAAAGGAAATCACTCGCTTGTCTCTGCAGCGAGTGGGTCTTGGGAGGCTCCCGATGAACTGGTCCAGAAAAACCAGAGAAACCGGAGGGAAGAACAAGACAACTCAGCCTCCTGGAAGTCTGAGGGGTGATAAAGAGAGAGACCCTCTTGCTCACACTGGGCAAACACACATAACCAGAGCAGAGTGGGAAGAAAGTCCCACCCTCCCCAGGGGACCCGACAGAGACCATCTGACAGCCAGACTGAGTGACCAGCCTGACCATCTGCTCCCACACGTCTCTCCTCAACAATGGGGGCTTTTGCAGACCTTCTGCCCTTCCCCTCCCCCACCCGGAGCATGAATTTCAATGGGGCCCCTGTAAGTGAGGGGGGCGCAGCAGCTCCTGTTGTGATCTCTCACACTGAGAGAGCCAACCAGCACCCGAACGGGAGGCCCGAGGGGAGAGGTTAAAATCTCAGCTGCCCAGGAAGATGATTATGGAGCGGCTCCCAAATTAAGCTGCTTCACTGCTGGTACTTGGGCATGTGTTGGGATAATTGTGCTTGAATACTTAATGCTTGATTGACTTGGCTGTTTTGTGTTTGACCATATTTTGAAATGCGATCTCACTGTTGGGGTAGGCAATTAGCATAGAGCCCACGGGGTTGGAAAGAGTGAAACTGAGTTGCTTCTATGGTGATTTCTGCTTCTTTCCTGGATTCAGAACAGAAAGCTGAGTGTTCTACTGGGGCTCATTTGCCTATATTTGGATCATCTGGAATTTTGATCTTAAAGAGGAAGTCCCTTAATCCTAAACTTCAGTGTAGCTGCCAACTTTGATCTTTGCGCCTTTGGGCACCGCTGAGTTTTGCCTCCATTCCAGGTGACCTTTGTTCTGGTTCAACAGTGGAAGAACAGAATAGGAGAGGAGAGGTCACGGTTCAGAAATGGAAAATTAATGCCAGGTACCAGGAAGGCTAGGACAGAATGAGGATACGTTATGACACAGAATTCGTAATATCAAGATGACGGCTAAGTGACTTTAGTGCTCAGTCTGGGTCAGTTCTGTGTGGGTCTGTCTTAATCATCTTTGTATGCCCAGCACCTAGCACAATGCTTGGCTTTTGGAAGCATTTAATACTTATATTTGTAGCAAGTATCTATTAAGGCTAGCACAATTTCTAGGAAAGAAAAGAAGGGCAACTAGCAAATTTTTAAAAATCTACTTAATTTCATTGTTAAATGGTGACTTTGAGCCCCACTTTATTCCAGTTAAGAATTACAAAAGGCATGCAATGGATCTCAAGGTCATTTTGGAAAGATTTGAAACTAGGAATTCTCTATCATAAAGGAAGGCCGGGGTTCTACTCATTTAATCTAATTAAAAGCAGTACCAGCTGGTGCTAATTTATTTAAAGAAAAGTAAAAGGAAGGTTGACTGTGCAATTATCAGATAACTTCATGTATACCACTAATTTCCTAATGAAAGTGCCCATTCCATAAATGAAGGCATCACAACCCTTTTGTTGAGTTTTATGTGAAAAATAAGAACCAAGGATTAATTAATTACATTGCCAAATCTAGGTGATGGGTTTCATGAAACATCTCTAGGGGAAGTACAGAAAAGTATGGTAGAGATCTAAGACTAAATGTTGGTAATATACATGCAATCGCAATTTATGTATAGTCTTGGATCTCTTAGTCTAAATCTTAGTGAAGTATAAGTGTTCTCTGACTTTGGCTCAGTAGTATGAAATTCCATATATGTAGGAAATACAAATGCAATCTGGGTTTTAGCTCAGTGGTGGAATGCAGCTCTGCACTCTCTGAGGCCCTGGGTTTGATCCCCAGCACCACAAAAATGGAAGAAGGATGTGGCAGCCTTCACCAGAAACAGTCATTCAAAACCCTATGAAGGTCAACTATGAGTCAGACCTAACTTGAGGGCATCTAACAACAAGGAAAGGCAAATCTGATTATTTGTAAATACAACTCTTATGTTATTATTGTTCATGTTATTGTTTTGAATTATAAATGAAGAGTGGTTTTAGACTTGCATTTATTTTGTGTTATTTATATGTTAGGGACTTTTTCCTGTCCTGGTGGTTTAATCAACTCTTACAAAAATAATTGTCTTGTACTTTTGCACCTTTGTTCCTTCATCTTGTATAATGGGAATTTTAATAGTATCCATGTCACAGAATTGTTATAAGGATTACATTAAATAATTTATTTAAGATGTTTATGGTTGTACCTGCATGTAGTATTCACATACATATTTGCAATTAAAGTATTTGCCATAATTAATTTGAATACCTTGATAGTGGAGGATATAGTCTCATTTCTATCTCTTTTCTGCTTAAGTATGTATGACTCTGCTTTAGAATACTGTAGACTTCTCTAAAGATAGTGCAGACAAATTTGTTATAGTAAATACTTTTGTAAGGTCACATATTGAAGTATAATAATTCTCAGTCACTGCCCTAAATTTGAAATTCTAATTATATAATTTAGCATAAATTCCTAGCAGCTGGGGAGCCTGGGTTAAGTATTAACAAGGCTAAGTATTTTAGTTTTTTAAGTAAGGCACAGTAAAGTAGTGAATAAGCAAGTGTGTGTGGATCTTGGCACTTTCAGTCATTAACCTCTTTGAGCCTTGAGATTTTTATTTGTATTTTAATGGGGTAATAATATCTATGACACAAAATTGATGAGAGAATTAAATAAGATAATATATGTAAATTACTTAGTATAATGCTTGGACTGCATAGAAAGGACACAATAAATGATGGACATTACATTAATAATAATAATAATAATGATTATTATTATTATTGCTATGATCATTATCTTAAGTCCCAAACTGGAAGGTGAGCCTTTTCTTACTCCTCACAGGGGAAATGGTATACTCAGGAGAAGCTCATGGTGCCAAATTGTATTTGGCACCAGAGAAGTTATGCTGAGGTCTATCACAAAGAAGCCAGGGGTCATGGATTGATACTTGAAATAAATCAGATTCCAATCTTCCCTGGAAGGCTTGACAATGCTGAATGGAAACCCTTTACTAACCAAAGATGGCTTGGCTTTTAAAGAATAAGGATGACTTTGCTGTTCCAGGAACAAAGGGCTGGTCTCCTTTTATGTTCTGTGCTCTCAGTAATCTTGACCACCATGGTTCTAAAAGCATTGTTTATTCACTTCCTTATATGTGCAAGAACTTATTTTCATTATATTTAATTGCCATCAGCAACATGATCTGCAAGGTAGATATTATCTCAAATTAACAACAGTATAAAAGTCACATAGCTCATGAGTAGCAGAGCCAAGGATTCAAGCCAGGTCTTTCTGCCAAGCCTCAATTTTTACCATTGTTTTTTGGTGCATTTTCCATCCTAGCCCTGTCTCAAACTCTAACCTTATCAAAGATCTCTAAAAACAGTTACAAAGAAACATTTTTTAGGGTAATTATTTTTTCTTAACTTGAGTTGTATTTCTCTTCCTTCCCTACAGAGTATGAAATTATCAGAATCCACACATATACACACTTGTGAAACTGTAGTGCGAGTCACTACTCTGAGTGATATTACATATAGTTTGGCTGTAAGAAAATTAAACTCTATTTCAGGAAATAGTCCCCAAGATCAGTATTTCTTTTTCTTTTGGTATAAAAGCAGATGCCAACAAAAGACTAAAACAAATTAGGAAAAAAGTGTACCAACCACAGACAGTAAATATGGATAATTAGTTCAATAGACTAACAAGGGTGAGATGAGCTTAAGATGTGTCACATGGTAAGTTAGTTATGGAATAAAATCAGACTTTGACTTTTCCATGTTAGTTCTACTATGTTTCCTATAGGACAAAGAGTGACATTTTAACAAGCATGAATGGCAGGGGGTGGGGAGGGGAGTGTTCAATGTATTCTAGTACTAGTGTTAACTGAGGAGAGTCTCTAACTATTGGACACTTTTGGGGGCTGCCAACATCCTTGGATCCCAGTATCATGTACACAAGTGGCATATGTAGCTCTAGGGCTTCTCTTGGTCCTGACTGAGCTGGACCTGTTGCACAGACCACTTATTCTAACTATCTCTGCACAGACAACTTGAGATACAGGCAAAATTTATTTATGGCAATCTCTCTCTTTCTATGTCATAGTCTCTGACTCCTCTTACTAGCTTTCTGAAAGTGGCTAAAATCCTATTTGTATGTTTAATTGCTGGACAGTTTCTTCTGACTCATATGTACAAAATTCTACTCATTTCTCCAAAAAATTATCTGCTAATAGTAATCACTTATATGCATATAGCTCACTATATTGTATGTAATATTTTATATTTCTTGTTAATTCTGCCAAGTGAACCAGATAGGTGGGTTATATATGCTTTATAAACAGGAAACCACAGTTAGAGAGGCAAAAAGACTTGTTCAAAATAGCACCTGCCAAGGAACTAGCAGTGAAGTCAGATTCAGCTTAAGTTTCCTGAATCCTAAGAGGGACCTCATCACTGAGATTTACTTCCTGACAGAGTGTTTTCAGTTCAAGAGAAAATGCCTGAAAATTGAAAGTGTTTAATGCACAAAGACTCTGCCATTTCAGGTTTTATGGCAAGGATTAGGCAAAGGTATACTTTGGGGCACCTTTTGATTCACACTATAGGAACCTAAAACTCAGTGAAGAGAGATCATGGGAAACATTTCTCTCTCCAAGGTCTTATCTCTGAGCAAACATTTGTCAAATTTTTTCCTTCAGAAAAAAGAAGAACATTTTTATTGATGTGAAGGGAAAACAAAAGAAACTATCAGGCCCAAAATACTTATTTCTTCCATGTATCATGTCCTTAAGAATTTCATTGGAGGTTTTAAATTTTGAGATAGATATGAAACAGAGGAATCCATGGGATGAAATTTATAGGTAATGGATAAGCAACTAACAGACAATGATATAATTAACTTTTGGTCATATGTTGGCTGTGGGTTCCTTAGATGATTCAATTGCATAATAATTTCTCAGGTTCTTTGGAAAATGAGGACTAGCACCATAAATGTTTTCAGGTAGATAAATTATCCTTATTGTTACAGAACAAGCAGCTTCTATATCTTAAGGAAAAACAGACGCCATAGTTGCAGTTGCCAGTTACATAAATTCAACAGCATAAGAGACATTGCTGGGACTGTTTTCATATTTTTCATTTGTTTGAAGATAACTTTTCAGTTCTTGTGGAAGCATTTTTATGATGGTAGCTTTAAAATCTTCATCAGATAATTCCAGTGTCTGATTAATCTTGGTTTTGGTGATTGTGGATTGTTTTCTCTCCTATAAGTTATGGTTTTCCTGGTTCTTGATATGCCAAGTAGTTTTCTATTGTATTCTGAATAGTCTGGATATTGAGACTCTTTAGGTGCCTGTTGTTAGGTGCCGTCCAGTCAATGTCTGACTTATACCAACACTATGTACAACAGATGAAATGCTACCTGACACAATTGTCAGTGCTCCTCTGTTATTCATAGGGTTTTCAGAGGCTGATTGTTTTTTGGGAGTGGGTTTCCAGGTCCTTCTCCCAAGCCTATGGCACTGGTTGTTCCCAGGTGGTCTCCCATCCAAGTACTAACCAGGCCTGACCCTGCTTAGCTTCTGAGATCTGACAGCATCAGATGCCACAAGGGTACAGCTGCAGGCTGTGACTCTGTATACTATTAATTTTCTTTCTGTAGTAGGTCGTCCCAGTTTGGAAGTTTAGTTGGAGGACCAGACGGGTGTATATTATTTTCCCAATGGGCTTTGCCAATTCCAGAAGACAAGTGCTGACTCAGACTGCCCCATTGCAAGTGGGTGGATAGAAATACAGCTTCCTGTCACCTAGCCCTACTGAAGTCTTCCTAGAAGGAGGAAAGTATCAGTACTCATCATCACATTGCCTGCAGCACAGGTTTAAGGGACAGAATGTAAGCTCCACCACTGTCTGGAGGGAGCCACTCATACATAATAATTTTGTTGTTTGTTGATTGCTGTCAGGTTGACAGAGAGAAACAATACCAAACACTGTGCCATGCACACAATCTTTTTATATTTGAGCCCAATGTTGCATTTACGATGTTTCTTGTCATTTTATACATATAAGGAGGGGCAGAGTTACTTGGGGCCATCCTTGGAGACTGTATGCCACAATAACTTAACTTTCTGCCTTAAATTTCTTTATCGATAAAATGTGAAATGAGGTTAGGGCAACAATAGTTATACATCATAGAGTTGCTATGGAAATTATAAGTGATAGGTATATAACAAGTTTAGAATGATTTGGGGCATGTAGAAAGTAGTCAGCACATTTTAGTTAACTTTTATTGATAAGGGATTGGAGAATTACTGCAAAACACTAAATGAGAGAAGAGCATACCTATTTTGGAAAAGCCCTTTTAGACAATTTTACTGGTTAATATTTCCATTGACAGTGTTAATACAGCATTCTCTTTGATCTGCTTCTCTTAACTGATGGAGTTTTGTGTGTTTGCTTGTTTTTAAGTATCAGTCATCAAATGAGAGGAATAACCTCTAGTTATGTTTTGTTTTGTAGTGCCTTTTGGTGTCCCTGTTGGAATTGTGTGTTTTTTTTTAATTCCCTTGCATGTATATTAGAGGTTGAGTTTTGTTTTTTTCTTGATATCACTTTCCAGGGCCTTGCACCGTGAGAAAGCAGTCCTCTAAAGAGGTATGAGTGATATTGGAACGTCATGCCCTTGGAAGTCGCTCTTAGTTCCCTCTTCAGAAACACTCATGAGCAGTTAGTCTTGTAGGAAAATTACAAATCAGTGTGAGGTCTTTAGCCAGAAAAAGCCAAGGGATAACCAGGGGGACCCCATAAATTCCAAGTCAAATATTCTCTATATCTGAGCAATTCTAAAAAGAGTTTCTTATTTCTATACCAGAGATGGGGACTGATGCAAAACAATGTGCTGTTAAAATTATGCAAATTCACTATTTTTAGCAGTTGAAATGTTAGCTGGGTCAGGCTTTCATTAACCAATGTATGGTATCTTTGTAACTACCTTGATTTTTTCTGAAAAGAACTATCAAGTTCCTGCCATGTTGTTCTCATGGCACAGCTAATTTCTACTCTTTTCTTTTGATTTTGTGTTCTTACCTATAATTTCTCCAAGTGATTAAGACCACAAGTCATTCCTTCTACAGCTGACATTTCCTTCTACAATTATTCATCTCTTTAGTTCTTTTAACAGCCATGTTTATTAATGATCATTTACCGTGCAGTAATAAACTCTGTGTTGTTTAGTCCTTCCGGAATTTTCTAATCTTGATTACAGTGTAACATATTGTCTGATTAATTGCTCATTGTTGCTGTTTTCAGCTTCTGCATGCACTAGTTAAGGTTATTTCTTCCCTTTTTGACTTTACTATCCCCTGAAGATTTTCATTTTCAACAGTTTTATTAGTTGTTTCCAGTTTCTCTTACATTGTTTTTGCATTTCCTGGTAGCACAGAGAATATACTGAATCCTTGTAGATGGCTATCATTTACTTTTGTTTTGGTCTAGCATAGTGTTTTTCAAATTTTGTTGTTGTTAGGTGCCCTCGAGTCAGTATCCAACTCATAGCGACCTTACATATGACAGGGAAACATTATTGTCAGTGTTTCTCTGCTGTTCATAGGGTTTTCAATGGCTGATTGATTTTTGGGAGTGAGTTGCTGGGTCCTTCTCCCAAGCCTACAGTATCTGGTGTTTCCAGGCAGTCTCCCATCCAAGTACTAAGCAGGCCTGACTGTGCTTAGCTTCCGAGATCTGACAGGATCAGATGCCACAGGGCTGTGGCTACAGGCTTTCAAATTTTAGTGTGCCTCAGAAACACCTAGGCATCTTATTGAAACAGATTTCTGGGTCCCACTTCCAGAGCTTCTTATTCAGTAGGTATGGGGTATGGCCAGATAATTTTACATTCTATAAAGTTCCCAGGAGGCTCATGCTGCCTGTGCAGGTCTTACGTTTGACGTTTGAGAACCTGAGACATTCGTGACATTAGCAGATTAGTAAAGTGATGAAGAGCTCAGATGTGGTTCAGCTGATAGAGTTCAGATCACAGCTCTTTCACTTAACTTTCCACTCATGTGACCTTGAGAAAGTTATTAAATCTCCGTAAACTATGGTTTCCACATTTGTAAAATAGGAAAAAGACCAACCTGCCACAACAGTGGCAATATGTAAATGCTCAATTAAGAATATTTGCTTTCTCCAGCATATTGGTTGCTTTGTCTAGAACTTGATTTTCTATACAGTTAGGGAAAAATGCTTTTCTAAAAAAATAATTTTTTTTAACTTTGGCCAAGTGCATGGAAATATGAAGTGGAAAAATCATGAGATTTGGAGAAAGGAAAATGCCTGGGTTCTAGTCTAAAGTCTGCTATTGCTAGCTTTGTGACTCATAGCAATTTTCTCCATCTCTCTGATCCAAGTTTCCTGTAAATATCCTCTAAAGTGGTGATATAAATGGTAAGGACTGTTATATAGAACAAATGAGCCAAAGCATTTGAAAGTTTCTTTTTCACTTTAATGTTCGATACAACTCTAGTTATTATTATTCTATTGAGAATAAGGATCTAGAACAATTTTTATTGTCCTTATTCATTATTACCATGAAGAATGGTGCATCTATGGATTGACAATTATGGAAAAACATTTTCCACTAGAATTATTTTGAGCTGCTAGTAACTCTAACTGAGAATTGCTAGATATTTACTTAGATATTTAGACATGCACTTTTCTATTAGTAATCTTAGGTAGGCCTCTTTCATATTAACGAGAATGCTGGTTCATCTTTAAGATGTTTTACCTGGAAAGAATTGCCATCTGAATGACCATATTTCAAAATAATGCTGAGACAGAGAAAAAACCTAGATTATATCTGATAACAATTAGACCACCTTTAAGGAAGCTTTGTACTCACGGTGTGAGACATTCAATTCTGACAATAGATTGTAGACAAAAATGCACGGCCTGATTTTCAAATGATACACAGGATTCTTTCAGAAGAGGAGAAAAAGTTCCTTTTGATCAAAATTTCAAAACATCACATTACGTTTTGCCTTACACACTGTGACGATGTCAAAATGAAGAACCCGTGCTTAAGTTTTTTAGAGGGTTTTTTCTGTATCAGAAGTTAGAACACCACACAAAAATCCCAACATATGTCACAAAGAAGGTTGAGTCAGAGGGCTGATAGAGTTTAAGAGAGGAAGAGATTATTTCTGGTTGGGGGATCAGTGCCCTCTGGTTTTCAGGCTCTATACTGAGCCACATTAAGCCAGTGTATCCGAGTATCATAGGAAGCGTGGAAAGAACTCAGCGAGCCCAATTTATTGCCCTTCACAAAGGATTATATTTAAACCATTTCAGACAGAGGAGAATCTATCCTCTATTGGGCGAGGAAATCCTTCCCGTTAAGAAAAGTCTGTAACTGTCCTTATTAACTCTAACTCATTTCAGTATTTACCAGCCTTGCTGCTAAGATGCTTGCTTCAACTCATATGCAAACATCAGGATTTGCCCTTCCTCCACTTGCTGAATAACAACGTCCCTCTTTGTGGTAGACATCCATCATTATATCTTTGGTCATCTGCATATAATTACCTCATGAGTTAATTAACCATTTAAACAAAAAGTTCTACAAGTCAAGATACAATACTGGTTTATAAGCATCAAGAATTGGGCTTCGCCAGGCATGGTGGTGCACATCTGTCCTCTCAGTGGCTCGGGAGGCAGAGGCAGGAGGATTGCAAGTTCAGGCCAGAGGCAGTCTGCGTAACTTAGTGTGACCCTGTCTCAAAAAGGAAAAAGAAAAAAAAAAGGGCTGGGGGTACAGCGCAGTGGTCCAGCACTTGCAAAGTATGCAATCGGGAGGCCCTGGGTTCAACCCCCAGTACCAAAACAAAACAAAACAAAAAAAGAATTGGATTTCCCTGGATTATAGCCTCACCTCCTTTTTCTGTTTGTATCACCTTGGGCAAATTTATTTAAAACCCCTCTGAGCCTCACTTTTCTTATGCATAGAATGGGGATAATAGCATGTCTACTTCTTACAGTTGTGATGAAGATCAAGTTAGAAATGATGCATATTTTAGGATGAATTACATGCAATTACCATTAAATGACCATTTTGACCAATGTAAACAGTAATTATGTGCCCCTAAGCTAATAAATGAGTAGCCCAGAATCTACCAAAGATTACATATTAATAGACACTATTATCAACAAAGAGCTAGGATTTAGCTCAGATGGTAGAGCTCTGCTCTGCAGTCTCTGAGGTCCCAAGTTCAATTCCCAGCACTACAAAAATGGGAGAAGGATGTGGCAACTCACTCCCAAGGCAATCCCAAAAACAATCTGTCATTGAAAACCCTATGAGGGTCTCTGTGAGTCGGACACGACTCAACGGCACCTAACAACAACAACAACAACATTTTCAACAAAAATTATTATTATTATTACATTGTTATCATTGTCATTATCAAGGTCTGCAGTATCATTTCAGGGCTGGAGGATGTTCTTGCAGACAAACCATTGTGAAATGATGAGAAGATTCTTTACTGAGCTCTGAATATGATGCCATCAATGTGTAGAAGAAAGAGCATCTGAGTCAGTGGCCTGCAGATGTCAGGGAAGGATCCAGAGAGGTGACAGCCTGTGTGGGCCTTGTGGGTATGTTGACTTCTGGATGGAGAAACTGGTGGAGGAATCCTGAGAAGGAAAAAGGGCATGGCTCCAGAGCACAGAAGTTGGAGGGAATGTGGGAGATCTGGGTACCTGTAGTGATTTTCTCTGGCTAGAGGGCAAAATAGGACTGTGGGAGTGGAAGGCATTGGCTTTTTTTTTAACAACAACAACAACAACAACAACAACAACAACAACAACAACAACAAAGAAACATAGATTCTTATGGGGGAAGTGCCATAATTGGTTATGCAAGAGTTAAAGGCTCCTCTAGAGATTTGGTAGAGAATGATCAGCCTGGAGGAAGCACAGAGGCAGAGAAACTTGCAAGGAGGCTGTGGCAACAGTGTAGTTGAGAAGTGTTGGCTGAACCTGAAGCAATAGCAATGTGCTTGGAGAAGGATGGAATACAATGGTCTGTCTTCTAGGCATCTTTTGAAGGTCCTACAGATGGGTGGGCTAAGGCAGAAGGACGAAACATCAGTTGACCCCTAGGTGTCTGATTTGGGCCCCTGAGGTATAGAAAATAAGAGGAGCAGGGGGAGGAAGACTAGGGTGTGAGAAAAGGGGTGCAAGGGGGGCAGAGAGGAGAATGAGTTTGGGGCACGTTGCACTCAAGGTGTGTGGGAGACTTCCACTTCCTCTGACTTTCTTGGAGCCTGGTGTTCCTGATCTGACTGCAGCAGAAGATGCCCTGCTCCAGTGGGCATCCCAAGGGTCCACGGGATGCTTCACCAGGCATTCTGACGGGCAAATTACAGTTTGCTTTTCTAATTTCACTAGGGTCTTGCCTCCCCAAGTGCACTAGCCATATATCTGTATTGAGGACATGATTATTGAGCAAAAAAAAAGGAGCTAACATTAATAATAATTGGGTTAGGATTTAGCTCAGTTGGTGGAGCACCACTCTACAGTCTCTGAGGTCCCGAGTTTGATTCCCAGCACTACAAAAATGGGAGAAGGATGTGGCAATCCACTCCCGAGGCAATCCCGAAACAATCCGCCATCGAAAACCTTATAAGGGTTGCTATGAGTTGGACATGGTTTGAAGGCACCTAGAAACAACAATAATAACAAACATTGATAGAGTGATTAATGTATTTTAGGCACTATTCCAAGTGCTTTCCAACAAAACCTTACTTAATTTTAGCAACAGCTCTATGAGATGGGTGGCACTATTAACACCATTTCATAAACAGTGTAATCAAAGCTCAGAGAGGTTGGCTAACACAGCCAAGGTAATATTACTAGTGAGGGGTGGGACCAGCGAGTAAACTGAGGTGTAGAGCTCCAGAGACTGCACTAAACATTATGTTGTGTTATGTAGTATAGCCTAGGCTAGAGACACTTGACTATTGGGGTGCTTCATAATGGGGTTTTACTATATTTAAAATGAAGACAATTTATTTGGGCAATATTCTTTTGTATAATGTTCTGAGATTTGTGGATTCAAAAAGATAATCCATAGATAAAAGATTCTTCTATCAAGGCTGGGGGTTTAGTTCAGTTGGTAGAGTGCTTGCTTAGCACACACTGAGGTCCTGGGTTAGATGCCCAGCAATCCCTCACCAAAAAAAAAAAAAAAGAAAGAAAAAAGAAAAGAAAACACAATTCTATCTAATCCACATTCTCCAGTGGAAAAAATTCTGGTTCTTTGTTCAAGATCATCTATTAGATTTGGCTTGTTTTGTTTGATTTCTACTTTGAGCTGGAGTCAGAGGTGGATTATAATTACAGGTGGGATTTACTTGCTTGAAAAAATTAAATTTATTGCTTATTTTTAACTTTAGCTGAAATAGAGGGTTTTTTTTTCTTCAAATTTTATTTACTTAATTTGATTTTGCTAAATCACCTATATGAGGTACTGATCTCTGGTATTCTCTTACAATTCTCCCATTCAGTGATCCTGGGACTCTTCAGTGAGACCCTTCTTGCCTCTGAGGTGGACTCCCATAGTGATGTGCTTAGTCCTCCGTGTAAAGGAATACTCAACCTTGGTGGTAACCCAGTCACCTACTGATGGAAACACAAAGCAAAATTTTTTCTTAATATTTGTGCCTTTATGGATTACCTGGGCTTTGTCTCATCCTTTATTTAATTGCCCTCAGGGAAAGGAAATGCAGAGTGTTGTTATTAAGAAACATCTGAAAGACAAAGCAGTTGATTATTCTTATCATCAACGTAGGTGCTCACGTTGGTGCAATGGGAAGTGCTGCACAGAAATAGCTCCTCAGCAGAATTGTGCTCTCAAGGGTGGATATCATCAAGCCATCCTTGACTTCTAGGAGCAGAGAGGCAACCAAGTACAATGCTGAGGATTGGGGAAGCTATTGAATTATAGGCAGAAGGATCTCCAAGAAACTGTGAGTGGCCTTCAATGATGCCCATCAAAGCCTCATAATGTTTTGCTTTCCTTCCCAGGGATGGCACCATTGTTCTCAGCAAAGCATGGTCCTCTTCCCGAGTTGAGTGTCAACTGATGGTTTGAATTAACATAATCATTTTACCTACTCGTCTTTGCATGTGCTGTTTCTACTGTTGGGAAAGTCCTTTCCTCCTCTTCACCTCAGTCCTTAGTGAATTCCTACATGGCTTTCCATACCTAAATGATATCAATGATACTAGCAAGCCTTTCTTGATACACACTATGTACCTGACAGTGCCAGGGTGGAGGGTGAGGAAGTGAGAGGATCTGCTTTAGATGCCAGCAATTAGAGGCTCCATTATCAATAAGGAATTTTAAAAGCCAATCCCGAAACCCAAAACAAAGCCTGCTTTTTGTCACAACTATATGCTGCCAGTTCTAAATAAGGTCAGTAAAGAAATACTCCTCTTCGTCGAGCAGCCTTCTCCTACTGAGCCTTCCTTCACCCTGGTACCATGACATGTTCCCAGCCCCTGCTTAAGCATTTACATATATTAACTTTTATAATTTGTCCCCTATGTACAGCTAAGTGACCTGAAGCATGGAGTGCTTGTGCTGAGGTCACATTGCTTATTAGGTAAATGATGTGGCTAGAGTTTGAATCCAGCAGTATTGTACCAGGTCACCCACCTAACCACTGAACCTATGATTCTCAGATATTTGCCACACATGTAATTTTACCTCTGTTAAGACACCTCTGACCTACCCAGCATAAATGGCTTCCTACATGTGTTCTACCATATTCTATTCATGTTTCTGCCCCACCACTCACTGGGCTGCAGGTCAGTACACTAAGAGCTCCCTGGCTGCCTCATTATAGATGCTGAGTGAATGAATGCATCCAGTTTTTGGTACCAGAACTAGAAGGTGCATGTTATAGCAGATCGGTGGATTGCTCTGCAGATTAATTTGAAAGTCAAGGATAGCTGCCATTTGTGAATCTGTTTCCAGTTGTCAGTGAGATCTAGAATCAGGCATTTAATATGTCTGAATCTTTGTTTCCCAGTCTGTGAAATAGGCAACAGGACTATATAGTGATTTTTAATGGAGGCATTTCTTTTAACCAAGTTCAGCAGATTTCTGTTTTCCTTTCCCTTTGCTAAGCAAGCATTTTACAGAGATAAATTTTTTAAGTATAACATATTACAGGCACACACAAATTATATGCCTTAAAGAATTATTACAAGGTGATTGACCATGTGCATGCTGCACCATGTGGATGAAGAAAGAAAACATTACCAGCCCCTAGGGCCCTCCCTCTTAGCCAAATATGAAGTTCTCTTGACTTGTAACATTATAGACTAACTCTCTAATAAATGGAAATTTTTAGAACATTATTTTGTGTAAGTCTTCTTTCACTCAACATTATGCATGTGAGGTTCATTCCTGTCATTTTCATTGCTGTATTGTATTCCACTGTATAAGTACACTATAATTTATCTACTTGACCACTTATACATTAGATGAACACAAAGAAATCTAAATTGAGTTGATCATAATAAAACTGCCAAAAGATCAACACTTATTAAAATTATTTTATATATTTATCCTAAGAATACCAATTCCTTCTCTGTTGTTTTGGTAACTAGTTTTTATTCTTTATTCTAGTTTACAAATTCTAGCATACTTTGAGTCTCATTCTCATAATCATCATTGATTGGCCATGGCTGGACTGCTAAACAATTCAGGACAATTATAGTTACTATACTGGTGCTCCTAATTCCTAAGTCCAGGAATAATCATGATCAGAGCACTTTCATAAGATTTTTGATTTTGGGATGAGAGAGAGAGAAGAGGGTTAGGAGAGAAAGTGAGAGAGAAGAAGAGAGAGAGAGATCTTAAGAGACTTTGGAACTAATTTGGGCCACTTTCCATATGAGAAGTCATTCTGCAACAGGAGAAAATAAAACTCACAGACGGATAAAAACAGCAAGGAGAGAGAGAGAGCCTTGGTGATATCCCTGGCTTCATTCATTCCTAAGGACTGCCACACCTCCCCCTTCCTGTTATTAGCAGTTTGATCCATTTAATTCCTCCTTGGCTTAAGTGAGTTCAGATTGCTATTCTGTTAAAGCCAAAAGAAATCTTACTAGTATAGACATGTTACACAGACCCAAGTATAAAAAAATCAATACATGTGCAGATGCTGTCTCATTGCCTGATTTCACAGCAGCACTTTTAAAAACATACTGAATTGAATAATATCGAAGATGCAGATGTAATTTCTTTGAGGAATGTTGAAGATAGTAATATTTGTCAGTATAAAACAAGAAAATGATTAGAATCTGGAGTAGCATTTTATGAGTGGCACAGTACTCTGGACTCTTGCCTAGCACTTGCTTTAGTGCTGCCTTCACTTCCATGCTAAGTGATCCCCTCCTTGACTGTCTATTCCCCTGAGCCTAGATCAAAAAAGTGTTGCTAGTGAAAGATGGGAACCTTGTATATTTGGCTTTAAATGCATGTATATAGCAGATAGAAGGAACTCAGTAAATATTTATTTTATGACTACTACTCAATTCAGCACTTGCTACTTAGCTGCACATTCTCTCCTTATTTATGAGTGATTACCTAACACCTTGGGAGAAGGACCTGGCAATCCTCTCCCAAGGCAACCCCGAAACAGCCATTGAAAACCCTATGAGGGTCACTATGAGTCGGATACCAACTCGACAGCACCTAACAACAACAACAACAACAACAACAACAACTACAACAACCACCACCTAACACCTAACTAGCAATGTTGTTGTTGTTCTTAGGTGCTGGCTAGTTGGATACAACTCATAGTTATCCTAAACACTCCCTGGCACAGTGCCATGTCTGGCATTATGTTAGTGCTTCTCTTCCATTCATAGGGTTTTCAGTGGCTGATTGTCTCAGGATTGCTTGGGGAATGGATTGCCAGGTCCTTCTCCCATTTTTTTGCCATGCTGGGGATCAAACCCAGTGCCTCAGAGAGCGCAGAGCAGCACTCTACTAACTGAGCTAAAAGCCAGCCCCTAACTACCAATAGCTACTCCCAAATCTCTACTTCTTCTGAAATCTGCATTGCCAGGGACAAATGACTCCCTACTCTATGTGTAATTAGCAATTTAAAGAGTGTCCCTTTATGCCAATGCATTTCCACTTTCTGTTTACTCTCCTTATTCTTCCTTTCAGTTCAAGGGCATCTCTGCCCTTATTTTTCTCTGAAGCTAGATCCCATTTGAGATACTGTTGCTATATTTATTTTCTGGCATCTTCAAACTTTCCCTCTGAGTAGACTTTCAAACTGTGTTTCTCCTTCACCTTGAAAGCAGATCTTAGCAAGATCCTGTGCTCTCTCTAGCTCCATCTTATTTCTTTTCCATTCCTGATACATTTCTTAAGTAAGAAGATCATGAATATTTTGAGGACCTGTCTTGAAATATTGAAACACCTTCTATTTCCAAGGTAAGCCATTCTACCTCTATGCCTGATTTGCTTCATAACCTGGATTTTCTTCTTGCTGTCCCTGAACCCTGAACTATGAGCATTTATTGAAAGTTCAGTCTGGGCTCTGGGTTCTTTCTCCTGCTACAGACCATAATATCTGCAAAACTGGTATACCTTCAACCTCATTCTCTCACCTTGGTTCTGAACTTCCCCAGCTGGCTGTTACATTTTCTCTCCTCCGTGGAACACTTGCCAAAGTAAATTCATTCTTTTCTTTTTATCCACACTGGCTCAGCAACTTTCCCTCATCAATAATGCCAGCATTTCTCCAATTAGGCAGGCTTAAAAACATTCCATCATCACTGACGTTGCCTATCTTTTCTTATCTTTTCTTTTCATTTTTGACGTACTCCATCTTTCAGCACACACAGTAATCAGTCACTATGACTTACAGAGATTTTTCTTTGAAAAGATGCTAGCACCCATGGTCTTTTCTTTTTCCTACTCCCACACAAATTCACAATTTATATTAGCTGATGTCATTACAACGTTGTAGAAAAATGTGGCATCTTCCTTCCTTCATGTTTTCCTCCTGATGGACCTGTATTTCTTCTCTGTCCAAAATATATTTTTAGCTCTCTTCTATTTTTGGAACCAAGATAACTGATCAACATGAATTTCAGGAATGAATAAGTCTTCCTGTGGCTCACTCTGCCAGATTTTTTCACGTCTCATAGGCTCTTTATAACTTCTCACTTAGAAGATTCTCCCAAAGTGGTGGAATATTCTAAAATCAGCATTTTACAAAATCAAAACACCTAAGTATACTAAACAACTATCATTCTCACCTAGAAAAGTAGACATTGCTCCCAAATATTTTGGTACTCATCGTTTTGGTACTCAGAGAAGTTGACTACTTATTTCTCTATATTATAAGCAGCTCCAGGACTGTGTTTACCATTCTCCTTAAACCCTGCACTGCCTAACTCAGGGCTTTGCATACAGAAAGAATTTTTTAAAATCTTCATGAATGGGTGGGTGAGGGGGCTATATAACCAATTCAATATGTATAAAAACTTCATATTTTAACTTTTTTAAGGACCCCAGTAGTTAGCCTTTGGGGTAAGGAAAACATATTACTTTTGCTAGTATTCTGCTATGAAATCTGAGGTAAAGATATTTTTGTGGATTTCTCAGAGTGAGACAGCCTTTTGGCAACATGACTAGGCTCAGAGGGAGATGTTTTCTGTTATCCAGTACCTGCATACTGAATCATGTTTTTTCTCAGAGGACAGTAGGTTCAGTTTTGAAAAGATTAATATTCAGAATCAAAATCTCTAAATGTGAATTTTATCCCTTAGAATGTTCAATGCATTCATAAATATCATAAAGCATGTTACAACTTAATTTAATTTAATTTGCAACATGGGGGAGTTGAACCCAGGGTTTTGCACATGGTAGACGAGTGTCCTGCTACTGAGTGGCACCCCTAGACCCCTTTTAAATTTTATTTTGAGGCAGGGTCTTGCTAAGTTGTGCAAGCTGCCTTTGACTTTGAACTCATGATCCTCCTGTCTCAGCTTTCCAAATAGTTGGGATTACAGCCATGCACCATGGTGCCTGGCTGCCCAGGAGCTTTTATTGTTTTTGGAAGGGCAGATGGGAAGAAGTCTGATAGCATTTAATCTTCAGAAAATCCTTCTCTGATAGATATTAAGACCGCTTTTCACATTAAGGGAGCAGACACAATTTACCCATTGGCTTGTTGCAAGTAAATAGTGAAACTGGGGTTTACATTTCAATCTATCAGATACCAAAGCTTATATTTGCTGTTACATAACACCATTCAGCAGCATCCCTGTTTGGAGAGATGAATATTTCACAATTTCTAATCTATTATCAATTAGCTAAAATTGTTGGAAAGCAATTTCAGATTCTTAACCAAAATCTGCTTCTTATTTCTCTACAAACTTTCCCTGGAATTGTGCAGAATGTCCACCCATCCTTTTTCCTGACAGTCCTTTGAAAATACTTGAATAAAACTCTCACATATGATAGTCAGAGATGGATTCATAAAGAGGTAGGACCTGATGAAGAATCATAGCATTTGGACTGTTTGAGAGAAACAGATGTTGTAGGTAATCGAATGCGGTAATAGTTGAACAATTTGTTGAATGCTTGCTATGTGTCCAGTATTGTGGTTCTCACTTTCTGTGCACTATCTCAAGTAGTGATCATGGTGATGGTGCAGTAGGTGGATGATGTTCTCATTTAATAGATGTAAAAAAAGACTCAAGAGATGTGAATTAATCCAATTCATCTAAGTATTAAGTCATACAGATTTGCAACCAGACTGATGTGACTCCATGGGATATGTTTTCTGTACGGGCCTAGGCTTGTATCTCTGCTACATAAATTGAGTTACAAAACAATATAATCTCTTCATCAGTCTCAGTTTAGTAGAGTACAAGCCTGAAAAAGACTTGTTTCTCTGTCACTTTCTAAACATGCTGTTCGGAATCACTCCATTATTATTCCTTATTTATATTTTGAGAAGATTCCAATGCCTCTTGGGGCTTTGTAGTTATGATAAAGCTCAGACCATGGGGTCTAAAATTCCAGTCTCATTTCTTTCCCTTTCTCCAGTTCAGACCCAACTACCTTAGCCAAAGTGACCCACAGTGAGAAAGAGCATGGTTTTCTCATTTACTCTTTTATCCTACCTCTTTTTCACAGGCTTTTGAAGCAGGAAGTAGGGAACTGGTGAAGGTCAAATGTCTGTTAACTGCTATTGTCCTAATTCTCTTGACGATTGCTACTTCTCAAGGTAACTCCAATCAGCTACTGATGCAGGCTGCTATCACCACTGAGCTAACTTTAGGGAACTGAAGAAAAAAGGGGTGCAAATTTAAGGTTTGTGTGCCAGGAAAGATGACATTGATGGAAAGGGGCAAGATGGAAGTAAGTGGGCTGTTTCAGGAAGGGTATCACCCAGTGGGCATGCTAGGAGCTTCTAAATGGAAACTAACATGGAAATACAGCTAGCTTATGCTTTATAGAACTGATGTGTTCCAGCTGTTGGTTCTAAATTGAACCCAATTTTCCTTATTAACTACTATTATAAAATTAAGGCTGTATCCCCACAAGGAAAAAAGAAAATCCTCAATAGACTCAATTAAAACCTTTGATGGTGATGTAGTTGAAATGGGGGCCAAGTTTGTGGACCCTATGGGATTTGTTGTCTGACTTAGATGGTCCACTTCTCCTTCGCTGTGATTTTTCAACTCTGGTCTCCCCTGGGTTGCCAGACCATTTCTGCTGCCTTTGGGATAGGATGTTAGTGCAGTGCCTATTATTGGAGGAGTGACTGCACAGCTTGCAATACACTAGGAATTTTCTGGCTGGCTATAGAAGATATCACATTTGCATTCAGGTTTTACATGCTTACTCCACTACCATTTCTCACCTTTGGAACATTTCTAAAAATAACACAAACTACTTAGAGCATCCATAAGGGATAACTGTGACCTATATCTCTTTATCTTTATGTGAACAAAACTCCTCCAAAATTCATCTGTAGATATGCCATCTTATATCTCCTCAGACTATTAATTGTCCTATAAATTTGACATTATTTCTGTCTGTATAATGTCTATTGGTCTGGTTATTATCAAAGAACTCTCATTTGAACTAGTTATCAGAAAACTTCCTTGGACAGATGGTGAGACAGATCCCTAACTCTTCCCACTGAGTGATTTGATCTTGTAAGCAGTGGAAAATTATTGAGGTGGGGGAGGGGATCATGCACAGAAGACACTTGAAGATCGAAGAATCTAGGAACACCTTGGGAGAGAGAAGAGGGAGGAAAGAGTTACTGGCAAAGGTGAAATTTCTTTAGAAATGTTTCTACACTAGTTTCTATGTGGGAAACCTGTAATACCAATCCCATTCAAAAGACTGGGTCAACAGAATCACCTCCTGAACTCTCAATTTATAGTACTAACATTTTCTCTAACTTTGTTACAGCTGAAGGAAGGAGTCATATTGATACAAAATGCTGTTACAACCTTTTTTGAACAGAAGAACAAGATTTTTACAAATGCTTCCCTTCTCATTTATTATCACTATCCTTTTTCTTCCCCCAGCTACTATCATTCTCAGCCCACATAGAAAATCAGACGATAATTTAAAATTAAATAATGATGGCTCAGAACTAAAGGCATTTAAAAAAGAGAGGAAAGAAAAGCATTACATCCTGACAGTGCTGATGTAATGGAAGGTGTGAAGGGGCCCAGAAGGTTGTACAGTGCACTATTTTGTACTTTGTGTTACCATAGAAGACCTCAAGACATTATCCTTCCTCATGCCATGGAATAATGTTGGGGTCATGAACACCCATGACAGAGAGTTGAGAAAGAATGGAAAAAAGGTACAGATAGCGAGTCAGGAAAACCATGCTAAATCCTTGGTTTTACTAATTACTATCTCATAATATAATTCCTCTAAGCATTTCTTTCTGTGCTTATAACAATTCCTTTATAGACTATCTGTGAGAAATAAAATCATGTATATATGCCCATACACAAATACACAGACAATACATAGATACTTATATACATATATGTGTACGAGCTTATATTACACATAGAATATATTAAATACATACACACATGTATATAAAACATAAACATATGATTCTTAACCAGTACAGAGGTAGACATATAAAAGGATCCTTATAAATAGCAATGATTTTAGCATTCTCTTTATAATATATAACTCTGGCTTTTCAGCTTACATGAGATTTAGTTCCACTTATTCAAAAGTGATGATGTATAAATCACTAAAAAGGGCCCTTTTATTGATCATCTCCCATTTATTTTCAATGTTCCCTGTCTGTTAGAAGTAAAAAGAGCATGGGCATCAGAATTAGACTAGTCAGAATGCAAATTTGTGCTCTGCTATTTATGAGCCATGGAACCTGGGGCAGGTACTTCTCTGGGTCCTAGAGTTCACATCTGGATAATGGTATTATTTCCTTGAGTACCTGTGAAATTTAATGAGGTGAAAAGTATGTAATGGTGCCATTAATCAGAGACTGACAAGCCCTTTCTGTCAAGTGCAAGATAGTAAATATTTTAGGTTTTGCAGTCCTAATTATTCAGGTTGATCATCATAGTCAGAAAGCACACAACAATATATAAATAAATGGGCATGAATGTGTTCCAATGAAACATTATTTAAAGAAGACAACTAAGTTTGGTCCATGGTCTGTAGCTTGCAAATCCCAGAACTTAACCAATATTAGTTTCTTCTTCATTTCTCCTTCTTCTTTATTATCTTCTCTGAGATTCAGATTTTTCATATGTATATTGGAGCAAAGAGTACCTATTAAAGTTTATGTATGGAGCATCTGTTGTTGTACAAAGGACTCTGTCAAGTGCAATGAAAAACAAAGTGAACGTGATGTAGTTTGCTCTTGAAGGTCTTAAAGAGTAACAGAAAATCCCTAACTTACCTGAGCATGATCATTTTAAATGCAAAATGGTTTAATAATCTTTATTTCATAGAGCTATTATAAGAATAAAGTAAAGTATCATATTTTAGTATAGATGTACTTCTAGCCATGATGGAGAAACAGTTATTGGTCTTCCCTTTTTCTATGAATAATTGTAAAACTGGACAAAATGCATGAAGAATCTGTTTTCAGACATTAGGCAACAGATAACACAGGGCTGTGGTGCTTAGTATAAGGAAAGACTGTATTTAGCTCTGGCTTTCTGCCTAGAGCCACTATCCATATATAAAAACCAACTAAAAAAATTAAAGACTAAAACATAAGACCTGAAATAGTAAAACTACTAGAAGAAATCATAGGGAAAGCTTCTTGACATTGGTCTGGGTAATGAATATTTTGGATTTGAAAACAAAACCACAGATATAAAAAGGAAAATTAGTTATGTGCACTTACTACAAACTAAAAGGCATCTCATGACAAAGGAAACAACAGAGTAAAAAGGCAACCTATGGAATGGTAGAAAATGTTTAGTATTTACAAAGAATACATCTGATGGGGGTTGATATCATTCATATATATAATATATATATATATATATATATATATATATATATATATATATATATATATATATATATACAGTAGTAGTTTCCTAGTTTCAGGTCTTATGTTTATGTCTTTAAATCCATTTTGAGTTGATTTTCCTAACTGGAAAGAGATAGAGGTCTAGTTTTATTCTTCTGAACATTGTTTTTAGGTACCATCGGGTTCAACTCATAGTGACCTGAATAGTTTTTCAGTGGCTGCTGGTTTTGAGATTGCTTTGGGAATGTATTGCCCTGTCCTTCTCCTGTTTCTGTGGTCCTGGGAATTGAACCTGGGTCCTCAGGGAGTACTGATCCGCACTCTACCAACTGAGCTAAACCCCAGCACTGAGCTTCTCAACATAAATATCCAATTTTCCCAGTACCATTGAGTGAAAAGACTTCCACTTTGCCAATGTGTGTTAGCAATAAACACATGTCCAAATAATCTGTGTGGGCTGGGATTTAGCTCAGTTGGTAGAGCACTGCTCTACAGTCTCTAAGGTTCCAAGTCTGATTTTCAGCACTGCAAAAATGGGAGAAGGACGTGGCAATCTACTCCTGAGGTAATCCGGAAATAGCCATTGAAAACCCTGTGAGTGTTGCTATGAATCAGACATGACTCAATGGCACCTAACAACAACAACAAAAACAATAAGAAGTAATCCATGCATCATACACATCACATAAAATAACAAGTGTTATTAGAAAATCTTTTACTAAATAATAATAAAAACAAAGTATCAAAGTTCCTAAGTCACAGATGAAGTATTGTTTAGATGGATATTTATAATGGAGAATGCTTATCTTAATAAATAAATAAGAATTTATTTAAGAAGAATGGATTAAAATTAACCATCTATGCTTACACCATAGGAAGATAGCAATGGCAGAACAAATTATACCCAAAGTAAATAGAAGGAATGAAATAATAGAGTGAAAATTGATGAAACAGAAAATAAGTAAACAGTAGAAAAATCAATAAGGTTAAAAATTGATTATCTAAGAAGGTCAATAAAATTGAGAATTGGCTTTTATCAACTGAGGTTCTGCATGATAATCAGCATGGAAAGAAATATGATTGGATTTTCTCTATCTTCTCTATATATCCAGAAAATTACATAGCTGATACAGTCCTATTTTAGATCTATAGGAAAAATTTATTTCAATTTACATAATAGATACCTTTCAGCATTCGGACTTAATTTTTTCATGAGACCTCAGTTGAGCAGGGTTGCCCTAGCCATACAGGCAAAAATTTAAACAAGAAAATAGGAAATACAAATTACCAATATAATAATAAGGTAAACGGGGCTATCATTACAGATGCCAAGGGTATTAAAATTAGTTAAAAAACAACAAAACAAAACAAAACAAAATCATCAAGACACTATATCCTTATGCCAAAAAATTCAAGAACTTATTCTGAATAACACTTGTAATTGTTAAAGAAATGGAATTTGTAATTTAAAACCCTCCCATAATACAATTCCAGACCAGGCTGTTTTACTGGAAAATTTTATCTTACATTTATGAAAGAAATATTGCCAATTTTACATAAACTTCTTTAGAAAAAGCAGTGGGAAATGCTTCTCAACTTCAAGAAGCAAGTGTAACCTTTATGCTCAATATCATTCTTAGATACAAAAATGATGCAAAAATCTTGACAAATTATTAGAAATTGAATCTAGAGATGTATAATTGGAGTGCACATTGGGACAAAGTGGGATTTAGCTTACAAATGAATGCAAGATTGTTTTAGCATTTGAAAGTCAAAGTCATATTCCACATAACAGATTAAGGGGAAAATGATATGATTATCTCATCTCAATACAGAAAAAGATAAAATTCAATATTCATTTATGATAAGAACTTTCAGCAAAGTAGCAATAGTAGGAAGATTTCTCAGTCTGATAAAAACCCACAGCTAATGTATTTAATGGTGAAGAACAGATCATTTTACCTGTAAAATTGGGAAAAGAACCAGGAAGCCTGCTCTTACCATTTCTATTCAACATTGTACTGAAGGATGTAGCTGGTAGAGCAAGGCAAAAACAAAAAACAAACAAACAACAGAAAAATGGCAATATGAATGTGTACATAGAAATTCTGTACCATGTACCCCAAATAACCCTGGGGCCAACACATGAATTTAGCAAAGATAGAATACAGATTCAATATACAAACATCAATTGCATTTTCATGTAATAGATAAAAATAACATTTGGGGCTGTGATTAACTCAGTTTGTAGAGTATCACTCTGCAGTCTCTGAGGTTGCCTGTTTGATTCCCATCAGCACAATAATGGGAGAAGGATGTGGCAATCCACTTCCAAGGCAATCCCGAAAACAATCAGCCATTGAAAGCCCTATGATGGTCACTATGTGTTGATGTGACTCAATGGCACCTAACAACAACAACAAAAGATGTGTAAGAATTCCTCACCCAAAACTAAAAAATTTGCCAAGCAAAATTATAGAAAATCTACATAATTGAAGAAATATATGATATTCAGGATTATGTTAAAATATCCAATTTTCCCATAATTACTTGTAGGTTGTCATTGTAATCTCAATGTCCCAAGAGATTTTTCCCTTCTAAAATTGTTTGGAAATGAAAAGGACCTAGAATAATCAAAATAATCTTGAAAAGGAGAAACAAGATTCTCAAAACAGTGTGATATGGCCTAATGATAGCTATATCAAGGTCAATGGAACAGAACAGTGCTCAGAAATAGAACAATACTTACATGGTTAATGTAATTTTTGACAAAATTATCATTTTTTTAAGAAATAATGTGGAATCCCCAGATATTCCACAATAAAAACAAAACAAAACAAAAAATAACTCAGCCTTTACAGTGCACTTGAGTCAAAAATTATTTTATGATGGATTGTGGATCTGACATAAAAGTTAAAAATGTAAAGTTTCTAGGATAATCTCATAAGAGAATATCTTCATAATGCTGAGATAGAAAAGGGTTCTAGAAAACACTGATGATAAAAATTTATATGTTGTTTTCAAAATTAAAAACTTCAGGTCTTTGAAAATATTCATTAAGAAAATGAATAGGCCAGCACAGGAACAAACATTCAAAATACAAATCTATGTCAAAGGATTTATATACAGAGTATATAAATCCAGGCCAGGTGCTGTGCCACATGCCTGTAATCCCAGCGATTACGGTGGCTGAGGTGGGAGGGTTCCAGGTTTGAGTCCAGAGGCAGCCTGTGTAGCTGAATGAGATCCTGTATCAAAAAAAAAAAAAAAAAAAAAAAAGTGTTGGGGTATTGGGAGAGTAGCTCAGTGGTAAAGCACTTACTCAGCATGCTAAAGGACCTGGGTTCAACCCCCACCCACCACTACTAAAAAAATAAGTACCTTAAACTCAATAATAAACCATCTCAATAGCATAGGCAAAAGTTATACTTCACAAAGGGCAAGATATAAATGGTCAATTCAGCACTTGAAATATTGTGCATTACCAATCATCAGGAAGATGCAAATTAATATGAAAATATGATATTATTACTATTCTAGAATTGCTTAAATTTTAAAAGTTGACAACATTAAATGTTGGCCAGGAAGTGGAGCTCATAGGGTATAAAATGTTTCAACCAGTTTGGATACTGGTAATTTCTTATGAATTAAAACATACAACCACTTTATGAACAAATAATAGTATTCCTATTTATTTACTCAAGATAAATGAAAACATATATCCATCATTATATAGATATTCATAGCAACTCTATTAATAATAGTTGATAATAGAAACAACTCAAATGGCCACCAACAAGAGCATGGATAAATTGTTTTGTATCCACCTAAGGAAACTGTACTCAGCAATTCAAGGGAGAGGATAGATTTGGACATTGCTAAGGTAGAATTGGGACTAGGGTTTAGCTCAGTTGGTAGAGTGCTGTTGTGCACTCTCTGGGCCCTGGGTTTGATCCTTAGCACCACAAGAAAGGGAGTAAGACATAGCAATCTGCTCCCAAAGCAATCGGGAAACAATCAGCCATTGAAAACGCTGGAATAGCAGAGACGCACTATCAAATAGAGTATGGCAAAATGAGCCCCCCCCCCCCCCAGGCTGGCTCCTCAAACTAGTTTTCCTTGATGATGGGAATGGAGAAAAGTCCCTAGGACTTCTTTTTGCTGATGTGGCACAACTCAAAATAAGAAGAAACACAGTGCTGCAACAAAGTACTCAAACATAAAAAGATCACGTGTATGGCACAGTGCTGATTAGTGCTTCATTCTGCTGTATTTAGAGTCTCTAAGAGTCGGATCTGACTTGATGGCACCTAACAATAAAGCAATGAGATAAAGAGAACAATTGAAGGTGGCTTTACAGTGATTAGCTTACTGGTCTAGGAGAAAGATTTTTTTAATGACTTTTGCATACATACATTTCATTGTACGTTGCTCATAGTCACTTCCTCATTTGCTCTCTCATCACCTCCTTTCCCATACCCTCCCTCCTCACCAGTGGTCCCCCATCTACTTGCATGTCTTTTCTGTGAATATATCTTTCTACATATGTACTTCCTGATTTTGCAACAAATGTGATATTTCCTTTCTTTTCTCCCATTACCCTTTTTTTCTTATCCCTTCCTGCTTTTCTTTAGTCCATTGTCTTTCCCTATGGAGATTCCTTCTCCTTTCATGAATGATGTTTTAATAATGAATATATATTGAAGTCTAACATCCAAATATGAGAGAAAACATGTGATGTTTATTTTTCTGTGTCTGGCTTATTTTGCTTAAATAAAAAAAAAATGATGATCTCTAGTTCTGTCCATTTTCCAGCAAATGCTATAATTTTTTCCTTCTTTATAAAACTCCATGGTGTATATACACCACAATTTCCTTATCCACACATCTGTTGATGGACACCTAGGTTGATTCCATATCTTGGCTATTGTGAATAATGCCACAATAAACATGGGTGAGCAGATTTCTCTGTGGTATATTGACTTATCCAGCATCTGTTGTTTTTTATTTTGTTGGTGTTGATGCTAGTCATTCTGACTGGGGTGAGATGATATCTCAATGTAGTTTTGATTTAAAATTCCCTGTTTGCTAAGGATGTTGAATATATTTTCATATGATTGTTGGCCATTTTGTATTTCTTCTTTGAGAAGTCTCTGTTCAGTTCTTTTGCTCATTTTTTTGATTGGCTACTCTTTTTTTCGGGCTGGGATTTAGCTCAGTGGGTAGAGCGCTGTGCTGCAGTCTCTGAGGCCCCGAGTTCAATTCCCAGCACCACAAAAATGGGAGAAGGGCCTGGCAATCCACTCCCAAGGCAATCCTGAAACAGTCAGGCATTGAAAACCCTATGAGGGTCACTATGAGTCGGATACCTACTCGACAGCACCTAACAACAACAACTCTTTCTTTCAATATTTAATTTTTTTGAGCTTCTTTATATATTCTAGATATTAATTCTCTGTCTGATATATAGCTGGTAAAGATTTTCTCCAATTCTGTAGCCTGTCTCTTTACTCTGATAATTGTGTCCTTTGCTGTGCAAAATTTTTTTAATTTAATGCAATCCTATTATTCAATTCTTGCTATTGTTTCCTCTGTTTATGGGGTTCTATTCAGCAAGTCCTTGCATATGTCTATGTTTTGAAGTATTTTTTCCTATGTGTTTCTCTAGCAGTTTCAGTGTTTCAGGTTTTACATTAAGCACTTTGACCCATTTTGAAGTGATTTTTGTACAAGGTGAGAGAAAAAGATCTTGTTTTCATCTTCTGTATGAGGATATCCAGTTCTCCTAGCACCATTTATTGAAGGGGGTGTCTTGTCTCCAACATATATTTTTGGCACCTTTGTCAAATGTCAGGTGTCTGTAGCTGCATGGGTTTGTTTCTGGATCATCTGTTCCATTCCCTTGGTCAATATGTTTGTTTTTGTGCCAGTACTATGCATCTTTCATTATTACAGTATTGCAGTGTAATTTGAAATCAGGAATAGTAATGCTCCCTGCATTATTCTTTCTGCTTAGGATTGTTGTAGCAATTTGAGGTCTTTTGTGCTTCCATGTGAACTTAACTATTGTTTTTATCTATTTCTGTGAAGAATGTCATTGGGACTTTGATAGAGATTGCATTAAATGTGTAGATTGCTTTTGGTAATATAGTCATTTTCAGAATATTAATTCTTCCAATCCATGAGCATGGGAGATCTTTCCACCTTCTTTAATTTCTTTTTTCCTTTCCTTTTCTTTCCTTTCCTTCCCTCTTTCCTTTCTTTTCCCTCTTTCTTTCTTTTATCTTTCCTCTTTGTTATTTTCAGTACTGAGGAGTTGAACCCAAGGCCTCACACTTGAATGCTTTGCTAGTGCAGTACCACTGAGCTGTACCCCTAGCCCATTTTTTAACTTTTTATTTTGAGACAGGGTCTTGCTAAATTACACAGAATGCCTCTGGTCTTGAACTTGAGATCCTCCTGCCTCTGCCTCCCAAGTTGCTTGGATTACAGGTGTGAACCACCACACCTGGCTTTGGTATCTTCTTCAATTTCTTTTGTGTTTTAAGGTTTTCATTATAGAGGTCTTTCACTTCCTTGGTTAGGTTTATTCCCAAGTATTTTATTTTGAAGCTATTGTGAATGGAATTGTTTTCCTGGTTTCTTTCTCTTCTGGTGGTTATTGGTATAAAGAAAAGCTACTGATTTTTGTATGTTAATTTTGTATCCTGCTACATCACTGAAAGTGTTTATCAGCTCTAAGAGTTTTCTGGTGAAGTCTTTAGGGTTCTTTAAATATAGGATCATATCATCTGCAAATAGGGATAATTTGATGACTTCTTTTCCTATTTGGATCCCTTTTTATTTCTTTCTTATCTTATTACTGTGGCTAATAGTTCAACTACTATATTGGATCACTGGAGACAGTGTATACCTTTGCCTTGTTCCTGATTTTAGGGGAAATGCTAAGAAAGATTTTTTTAAAGGCTTAAATATATAGATGATGATTCTCCAAGAACTATTTAATAAATGTTTTTTTCAAAGAGAAACAGACACGGTTTCTCTATGAATTGCAATTTCCAGGGAGCTGGGATCCACTTGGTTCTATTTCATCTGCTATATCTCTTTCTTGGATGGAATTTTCAATGTCTCTGAATGTTGCTTGGAAGACTTTGTGACAGTCAGTACTGAGAAGGGTCTTGAGAGGAGAATACTTATCATACTATATAATATTCCTTATTCTCTTTATTCATGAAGTATTTGCACTTCAGGTTTTATGGGCCACTGAGGGGATGTGTGCCAGTATGTTTCCCCTTCTGTTAGTTGTATTTTAGCTAAGGGATTCTAGGCTGAAGTACACTGTTGAGTGTTTAAGAATGACAGTAAGATAGGAGAGGACAGCCATCATATAGTGGTCTATATCAGGACCTTCAGAAACCAGTCTTCACATTTATTTATTTATTTTCTATAATATTGTTATTTTTCTTATTAACTCCTTGGCGAATTCTTTTGGGGTGAAGACCATCTTACTCAACTTTTTATCTTTCTTCTTGGAAGTTATCATGAAGTAAAGTAGGTATTCAATTAATAGATGTTGAAAGAAGGAGTAAATTTGCCTCTTCAGAGATTTCATTATCACTACTCTCTCTGAGATATAGTTGTTTATTAAAAAGAATAGCAAAAACAGTGACAAACTGGTTGTTGAAATATTTTTCCTCCCAAGTGAAAGAGAAAATAATCCTATTATAAAAATGGAAAGACCCTTGACTAAATCTGACATTTAAAGAATAGATTAGTAGGATAAGAGAGAAAAAGGAGAGGGAAATCAGAAACTCAAGCTTTCTGAACTCAGAAAGGAAAAAGCAGAAGAGACAGATCAAAGAATCAAAACTCCACTAAGAGGAACAAGCAGGAAGTAAAGGGATTAGGGTTTCCCTGCAAGATATAGAAGCATTTTGATTAGGCTATAGAAACAGAGGAAAGTCACATAAAAAAACAGAGGCAGGCTACATGAAAACTGCCTACTGTTACTCAGGAGGGGAGCTGGGATTGACATTCAGTTTGATCTTGCTCTTCACCCAGTGATCTGCTCTTTACATTATGCCCCTTTTGCATACTCTTGGTAATCATAAACTTGGTAAACAGCTTTGGTTATCAAGGATCCCATGGCTTCCCAGGAAGGATCCATGCTATGACAACTCAACCACTTTGCATTTTTCTAGCTGCTGCCATGTCCCTTCAAACTCTTTGACCTTGGCTTTGAAATCACTTCTGCTTCACTGTTCTTTGTGCTTCATTCCAAAAATTATATAAATTCTGGTATTGTCCACTTTCAACTAGGAGGATTAGTCCAAGGTGTATTCTTTTGAGTAAACAAGAATGGATACAAAGAAGGAAAATAAAATATTTAATTATTGCACTAAGGTACGGAGTATATGGCTATCTTCCTTGAATATTATTTGGTATTAGTTGGAATCCTCAATGTCAATATTGTGGTCTGAGAAGCAAATATCTTATGTTCCAGTGTCACCTTCTTCAAAATCAAAGGAAGCTATTATTTATTTTTAAATATAAGTATTCAAAGAAAGTTCGTATTTGAGAATGAAAGATAGTACATTAACAAAAAATGCTTTCAGGATGAGATTGTCATGTATTATAGGTAAAACATGCAAATACTTCAATAGCCACAAAAATTCAGCTATCCCTAGACAAGTCACTGAGGGTTTGTCTCCTTGATAAATAAAATTTTTGTGTGAAAGAAATAGGGAACAAAAGAAGCAGTATTTTTGTGCCTTGGGAGTTTAGATGGTTGTTTCTTATTTGCTGTTGTTGCAAAATACCACAAACATAGTAGCTTCAAAGACCACAGATTTATTATCTTGTAATTGTGCATGTTGGAAGAACTGAACTAAAATTAAGGAGTCAGCAGGGCTGTGTTATCTTCTGGGGACTCCAGTGGAGAACCTTCCCTTTGCCTCTTCCAGCCTCTGAGGCTGCCCACACCCTTTGGGTTGTGGCCTCCACCCTCTGTCTTCAAAGCTAGCAATGGTGGATGGAGTCTTACATCCCATCACTCTGACTTCCTCTTCTATCTTCCCCTTCTTTTAAGGATTCTTGTGATTATCCTAGGCTCGCTTGGATAATTTCCCTATTTTAAGATAATCTGATTAGCAACTTTAATCCACTTGCAACCTTACTTCTTTGCCTTATAATCACAGGTTCTGGGGATCGGAGTGAAGACATATTTGGGGGACCATATGATTCTGCCTACCACAGCTGGCTTTCAGTTTCAACCTCTGATGTAATGTGCTATGTCATGGTAGGCCCTACTGAACTTGGGTAATCCCAGTTACATTTGCTTTAAAGATGTCAGTGTTCCAACTCATGCAGAATTGACCCCAGGACATAATAGGAAAATATTTGAGGCTGATAAAAATATGGAAAGTAGGAGCTGCTTTTCTTTGTTCTTTTACTTAACACCACTGAGTTATTACAACTTGATGATGATGCCCAAAAGACTTCTAATAAATTATATTACAATGATGTTCACAGTTTGTGCAAGTAAGAGCCAAGTTAGCTTTTGTTAGACACTCCTCATCATACTTCATTAACATTTTAGTTGCTTTTAAATAATACATACTATTTTCCTGCATCTCAACTAGATCCTCTCCTTCTGTGGCTAGGTGCATATGGTAGAACTTTTTAAAAATGCTGCCTTAGCTGGAGTTATAACTTTGATCTCAGGTCAGTGTGCTGTGTCCCACCATTAAAAAGAACCTGCACTGGGCATGGTGGCACATACCTGGAATCCCAGCAGCCTGGGTGGTGGGGGCAAGAGGATTGAGTTTTTGAGGCCAAAGGCAGCCTGTGTAATTTAGTGAGAGTCTGTCCCAAAGTAAATTATAAAAAAGAGGCTGGTGTAGTAGGGGTGTAGCTCAGTGATAGAGAGCTTGCAAAATATGTGTGAGGCCCTCGCTCAATCCCCAGATACTGAAAAAAAAAATGCTGCCTTAAGCTAGCTTTGAGGCTCTGGGTGGAGGCAGGCCAGTTCCTCTTCCTGAGTAGCTGATTGAGTCCACACTACAATCACTTCCCTATTGTTCTCACACTCGGAGATCACTAATAACCCAGGGGCAAGGTTCCATACTACCAGCCCCTGTGCCTAGAAGCCCACAGAATTATTCAAATTAACCAATTCGTAGGAAGTTCAGGAATCTTAACTATCTTCACTCCATTTGTCATACAGAGTCTCCCCCTTCTAGCTCCAGCTTGCTGTTAACATGTTTCTGAATGCAACTCTGTGACCCTGTCTGGCAGCCTTCTCTCATTTGGAGCTATAAGTAACAAAGAATTCTGTCTTTGATCTCAGGTCAGTGAGTTGTGTCCCATCATTAAAAAGAACCTTCAAGTCTTATAAAACAGTGAACCCTTTCTACCATCCACTGTTCCATGCCACACACATTTATTACTATGGGCAAGTCTTACACCAGACCACAGAAATGAATACTGTGCTCCCTGTACCTGAAAATTATTCAAGATGCAGGTTTCTTTCTTGCCTGGATTCTAGCTATTTCTTCCCTCAACTGACTTTTTTCCTTTGTCATTTGCTGCTAAAATTCATAGCTCTGCAAGCTTTTGCTCTACTGGAACCAAGTAGCTGGAATTGTGTACGAATGTGAACTTCAGGCATGAGACATTCCATTTGAGTTTATATGGATTTAATATGATATAATATAATGATTGGATACTTAAAAAAACAGTATGACCCCTTAGAGATGCCAGCTAGTAGCCAGCAGTTTTTTTCAAGGTGGCTTGATGCATAAACTACTAAGGAGAAGGAGAAGGAGAAGGAGAAGGAGAAGGAGAAGGAGAAGAAGAAGAAGAAGAAGAAGAAGAAGAAGAAGAAGAAGAAGAAGGAAGAAGGAAGAAGAGGAAGGAGACGACCTATTGTAGCCTAACATCATGGACCAGCTGTGTAATGAAAGAAATTCAAGCAATGTTTAACAAAACAGTGTCATCTTTAAGAAGTAGTGTATATATATTTTTTTCTCTCAGAGGCAGCAGGTATAGCATTTGTTTGAATGACCATGTCCTTATCTTGCTTTTTTAGGGCCACCAAAGCCATTTTAGGATAGTGAGAGACATGTCATAAGCTCATGTGAAACAATCTTTAGTGGACAGGGAACGGTATGATTCACGCTTAAAGTTCACTGTTGTTATAAAGGGATGAAACTGCTCTGACTTTAGGAGTACTGGAAGTGCTAGGTGCTGCCTGACATTTTGACTTTGTTTTTTGAGACAAATATGTATGTGTAACTGCCTAGGGAAAATCCACACACAACAGAACCTGAAATGAATAACACTGTGTGATATATTGCCCCTTGCCATCAGTCATATCATATGCAATGTAAACAGAGTGAAGCAATTTGCTACTTTCCTGGGTTCCATTATGTGTATGTGTTTATTTAATCAGAACTAAATGATATTACATGAAGTTCCCCTTGCCCTCCTGAGGAATCTGAGTTCAACACTTTCAGCACTGTTCAGTGCTAGAGAGCGAAGAAAGTGTAACCATAGTGATGGAATGAAAATGATTTTCTTTGTTCAGAGGCTTCAATATCCAACAGACATTACAGTTTTCAAGGTCAAAAATATATTAGGATGAGATAAAAATTAAAGAAAAATGTGCTGGCTTAGCTACAAAAGCTAATTTAGTTTATGCATTATAAATTATGTTAAAATGACTAAAATGAGATTTCTCAGCAAGAACTAAATGTGTGGTTTCACAAAACTAATTTCCAAAGATGAACATGATTACAGAATTTAGCTTTAAAAGCTTTTCAGGCCATCAGAGAAAACAGCAAAGCTATCAATTATCAGACTTTAGTGGTGCCTCTGTCAGAAATATAATGGTATTTTTAGCATTCTGCTCAGCGTTTACTAAATTAAGAATGTCTACAAACAAATCAATTAATTGGGACATTATTTAATTAAGTAAAACATGTGATCTGCCAAAGAACCTTAAGCACACTATTATAACAAACATCCCAGTAGCCTTCCTCTTCTATTGAGGGAAATAGCACACCATGCAATAAAATGAAGAGAGAAGCTATGTAAAATGAAATGTTGATCAAACAAACTCAGCCTCATGTTTTTCTGATGCATGCTGCATATTTATGTATTTTTAAAAAGTGCTTGTTTTGAAGATCTGTGATTTCTTAGGAGAAGGTCAATGTTATCTGTCAATCATTCCATCCTGTTTTCTTATAATGATGCTATATAAACAAAAATGATTAGTATTCTTGTGCATGGTACATTTAAGTCCCCGGACACTAAGAAGTTCCTGGGTTCTTGATAATTGTTTCTGTTTTATTGGAAAGCTAAATAGTTTAGATTCAATGAGGGTCCATTTTGGACTCTCTCCAAGCCAGGCATCTTCAAATAAACCATCTCATTCAACCTTTAACAGTCTTGTGAGATAGAAATCATGATCCCAGTTTTATAAATGGAACACTGTGATTCAAGGAGGCTAAGCATGTTTTTTATATTCACACACCTGGTAAATGGCAAAGCTGAGATTAAAACCCACACTATATGACACTAAGGCTGAAACACTTCTCATTATCCTCTAAAATCTTTTATCCAGGAAAGCCAGTATGGACCAATGAAATGGCTACCCTGGTGACCAACAGAATCATTGGAAAGACATTGCCTCCAAACACAGCAGTGATTTGGTTAGGAGAGGTCAGAGACTATCATTAAACATTCCTCAGGCAAGTCAAAGTATCTAATTACCTATTCTCACTAGGCTTTGTAGAAAAGTAAAGACTGTTTTTTCATCCACAAACAAAGCAGAATAGCATTTCATCATTATTGGAAGTAATTACAAATATGGGTCAAGAGTAGGTTAAGTGAAGAGTGATGCAGAGCAAGTGAGGTGGTTCCAGGAGTAGGTATTCAATATCAATGCTGTGAGCCTGTTAGAAACTTTAAAGTCTAGTGCCTTCCTTTCTGTTAATGAAGATGATCTTTTCACATACTTAAGAATGGTGAGCTTGTGTATTGAGGAACATCTCATTGACAACATCAAACATCTTTAAAATCATTTTCAGAATTCATTTGATCTGAATGATTCATATTGGTCCTGCCTGGGTGACTGTAGTCATGCAGGCCACACCAGTCTTAAGTCCTTTTTGTTCTTTGTTCCCTCTTCTCCTCTCAGATCTAGGTACATCCCTGATGTGATTATGCATTTTGAGTTCTTACCCTGCTGGGTTTATCTTTCCAAAAAATTTTCAAATAACACAAGGATACAAGTTTGCAAGTCTTTGACACCTGATTATCTGATAACACAGAGTACCTACAAATTCTTCTCTCAGTAAATATTTTTAAGACAAAATTTTGTTACTTGTTATTCTTCACATTTTTGTTACTTAATGATAGGTTCAACTTTTAATGAAATGCCATGTGGGAAATTGAAATGTTTCCACTCAGTTCTAAAAACAAAAGAACTTACTACGGTCATCACCAAGATGGATAGAAGCATCTTATTGTTCAGTCCTTACACCATGCACAGGGAGGAATGTTGGCTGTACTGGCTGGAGCAATAGGAGGGTCTCAGATGGACTCTACTCTACCCAGGATTAACAGCATGTGAGCAAAAGGCTTTGCTATAATTAGGGTAATTTTGTATGCAATGGGGAAAAACAACCCTTTAAATATCAGTGTGGGATTCAGCAGCAAAATATGTCTAGACATGTGAAACCTTCCACACTGAAAGAAGTTATTGAAAAATGATTCATTTTTACATCCTCCACCTGCTGCCTGATTCTTCGTGATACTGACTTGTGAGAGAAAGAACTTTTCCCAAATGATAGTACTGAGATGTGTTGTTAATAAGATATATAGTTTTTCAGCACTCAGCTTTTATTAAGCATCAACCCTGTACTAGTTGCTGTTTAGAAAAATCATAGTATATCTTCATAATTCAAATTTCAAAAAATTCCTTTTCTTATTCATATTAATCATAATTTAGGATGAACTAAATGTGGATGACATTCACTTTTTTTAGAGCAGGTAAGAATAACTTTGAAAATATAGTTTTTAGGGAGGGGTGAAGATGGTGGACAGGTAGCAGCTACTCTTCAATTGGGGAAGAAAATAGGGAAAATCATGAAATACTCTATTCAGAAAAAAAAAAGAGTCGCTTTAATTATCAGGAAAAGTGGGATGACAAGAAGACAACTGACCAAATAGTGGAGATTAAAATGACAGAGAAGAGGACTAAATGGCAAGGCAATTCTCCATAGTCCTAAACCTCAGAAAAGATGGCAACAGAAGGGATTGGAAGATATAGAGTACTTCAGAAGGTGCACAGCTGAAGAGAGGCAGAATGGGCCCATCCCTGTTGACAGGCAGATGGTGGGAGACAAGGTGGAGCTGCCTGCAAAGGTTCATGGCTGAAGAGAGATCCAGCAGGGCTATCCATAATAACATGTGGCTGGCAGGAGACAAGGCAGAGCTGCCAGCAAGGGCACATGACTGAAGAGAAAGCCAGTAGGGCCATTCCTTAGTACACACAGCTGGCAGGAGATAAGGAGAAGCTGCCAGCAAGCCTGCATGGCTGACGAGAGATCCAGTGGGGCCATCCCTGATGGCCCAGGGCTAGTGGTAGAAAAGGTAGAGCTGCCTGCAAGGGTGCATACCTGACCACTGATCTGTCATCAACCAAACTCATAGAAATGTCGAGGGACAACATTTTTACACATGGAGGAGGTAAGATCTAGCACCCAAAACAGGCAATGGGCAAACGTCAGCAAAACACCCACAAAACATGAAAGATCATGCTGGAGGGGAAGATCCTATAGACCAAAGAACAACAATGGATAATTCCATGGTAACCAGAATACTGGAGATGCCTGATGGAGAATTTAGAACCCTACTCATGTTGCTTGTTCATAAATATCCTAAAAGACCTCAGTGACACCACTATGAGAGCAATTGATTTACTGGACAAAAATTATCTAATTTAGAAGAAAAATTCTCTAAAGAAATTGAGATCTTGAAGAAGATTTAAGCAGAGGTCCTTGAGATGCAAGGCAAAATTAATCAACTAAGTATTATGGTAGCATCTTCAGTATCCAGACTAGACAAAGCTGAAAACAAAATATCTGAAGCTGAGGAAAAGGCAGAAGACTTTTTTTCCTCTGATGCCAAAATAGAAAGAAAGACGAAGCATTATGACGAAGATTTTGAAAAGATATTTGATAAAATAAAGAAACAAAACCTACAAATTCAGGGGGTTCACAAAGGAGCTAAAAATAACACAAGAGGATTATTACTTTTATTCAAAGAGACATCAGATGAGAACTTTCCTAACCTAAGGCAAGAGCTAGATAACTATACAACTGAAACATTCAGAACCCCAAACAGAGACTAGAACAGATCCTCCCCATGACACATTATAATTGGAATGCTAAATTGAGAGATCAAAGAAGCTATTATAAAAGCTACAAGAAAGAAATGCTAACTCACTTACAAAGGCAAACACATCAGAATAACAGTAGACTTCTCAACAAAAATGTTAAAGGCAAGGAAATCTTGGATAGACATCATCCAAATCCTGAAAAAGAAAAACTACAAACCAAGACTACTTTATCTAGCAAAGTTATGTTTTAAAATAGATGGTGAGTATAAGACATTCCATGATATTGTTTTGTTTAAATGAGTTGCAGTCACTAAGCCAGCATTGCAGAGGAGCCTCAACAAAATACTGCATATGGTAGAGGTAAGACAACCCTAAATACAAGAACAAAGGAATGAATGGTAAATATGAGGGGAACTTAAGAAAAAAATATGCCGATATGAATAAAAAACAGTAACAACTGCCAAATTGATGCAGAATAATAAGAACCTCTCATTTAATTACTCTTAATATAAATGGTCTTACCTCATCAATCAAAAGATATAGATTGGCCAATAGGATTAAATAAAACATAAACCCTTCATATGTGGCATTCAAGAGACTTACCTCATCCTGAAAGACCACAAAAGGCTGAAAGGGTAGAAAAAGGGTATACCAAGCATCTGGTAAACAAAACAAAAATAAAAACAGGAGCTGTGATACTAATTTTGGACTTAGAAAGAGACTTAGAAAGTCACTCCATTTTAGTAAAAGGAAAAGTCAGACAGGAACCCATAATGATACTTGATATTTACTTACCAAATACCAGAGCACTTAGCTTCATAAAACAAAGTTTTTTGGAGATAATGGAACTCATCAGGCCAGACAAAACAATTATGGGATATGTCAATACCACATGTTCACCAAAAGATAGGTCATTAAAGAAAAAAAAAATACAACAGAGAAATGGAAGACTTGAATAGCAGCATAGACCAAGTGGACCTTATAGATGTCTACAGAATATCCCATCTGCCAGATGCAGAATACACATTCTTTTCAGCACCATATGGAACTGTTTCTAAGATAGACTGCATTTTAGTCCACAAAAAATGACCTCAACAAACACAATAAATTAGAAATCATCCCCTGTACCTTATCAGATCACAGTGGAATAAAACTCGAACTCAAAAGCAAGAAATTTTTCAGAAATTTTACAAATTCATGGAAACTGAGTACTATACTGCTGGATGATCAATGGGTCATTGAAGAAATCAGAGAGGAAGTTTAAATATTTCTGCAATCAAATGAGGATGAAAATACATCCTTTTGAAATTTCTGGGATACAGCAAAGGCAGTTCTAAGAGGGAAGTTCATAGCCATGGGTCCCTCCATCAGTAAGTTAGGCAAGGCCCAACTAAATAATGGTGGTACATATTGAAGTGTACATATTTAAGACACTAGCAAGCCAACAGTAAGTGAAACCCAAAAGGAGCACTCAGAATGAAATTTTCAAGATCAAGGGAGAAATATCCCAATTAAAGTCCAGAAAGGTAATTCAAAGAATTAATCAGACTAAGAGCGGGTTCTTTAAAAGATAAGGAAAATAGACATCCCCCTAGCTAGTCTCAACAAAAGAAAGAAAGAAGAGACCAAATTTTTAAAAAATAGAGATGAGAATGGGGCCATAACCACTGATACCAATGAATTCCCCAAAACCATCAGGAAATACTTTGAGAAATTGTATTCCCCAAAATATGGAAATACAGAAGAAATGGAAACATTGATGAACACATATGGATTATCAAAAGTAACCCCAGAGGATATAAGCAATTTAAACAGACCTATTACATTCACCAAAATAGAAACAGTAATAAAGAGTCTTCCAACAGTGAAGAGCCCAGGTCCTGACCAGTTCACAACAGAATTATATCAAAACTTCAAAGAATAATAAATACCAATTCTCCTCAAAATATTTCATAAACTAGAAGAGAAGGGGAACTTCCAAATTCACTCCATGAAGTCAGAATTACCCTTATACAAAAACTGGAGGACACTTCAAAGAAAGAACTCTAGACCAATTTCCCTGATGAACATAGACACAAAAATTCTTAATAAAATTCTGGCAAACTTAATTCAGTAATACATAAAAAAAGATCATACCCAATGATCAAATGGCCTTCATTCAACAGATAGAAGGCTGGTTCAACATATGAAAATCAATAAATGTAATTCAACATATCAAGACACTTGCAGACAGAAACCACATGATCATCTCAGTTGCTGCTGAAAGGGCCTTTGACAAAGTGCAACATCCTTTCATGAAAAATGTCCTGGAGGAGGAGATTGGCATAACATGGAAATACCTCAACAACATAAAGGACACCTGTGACAAACCTATAGCCATTATAGTATTAAATAGGGGAAAATTGAAACCACTCCCCTAAAATCAGGAA
Organism: Pedetes capensis; assembly: GCA_007922755.1. Classification (NCBI taxonomy): domain Eukaryota; kingdom Metazoa; phylum Chordata; class Mammalia; order Rodentia; family Pedetidae; genus Pedetes; species Pedetes capensis. The sequence continues at coordinate 28,340 of VMDO01006290.1, read as the reverse complement.
CAAGACAAGGATGTCCATTTGCTCCTCTCTTATTTAATATTGTGATGGAAGTCCTAGCCAAAGCAATCAGGCAAGAGAAAGAAATCAAAGGGACAGAGATAAGCAAAGAAAAGATCAGACTATCCTTATTCATGGGTGACATGATTGTCTACATGAAGGACCCTAAAAATTCCTCTAGAAAACTCTGAGAGTTAATTAGTGCCTTCAACAAAGTAGCAGCATACAAAATTGTCATTCAAAAATCAGTAGCCTTCCTTTATACCAAGAGGGAATAGGAAGTAAAATCAAATAATGTGACAATCCCATTTACAATAGCCCACCACCAAAATTACGTATTTAGATGTCATTCTAACCAAAGACACTGACAATCTGCACAGGGAAAACTTCAAAACACTGAAAGAGGAAATTGCAGAGGATACTAGAAGACAGTAGCATCTCCCTTGTTCATGGATTGAATCAATATTGTAAAGACTGCTATTTTATCAAAAGCAATTTACACATTTAATGTAATCCCATTAAAATCCCAATGACTTTGCATAATTAGAAAAAATAATCCTAAAATTCATATGGAAATACAAAAGATTGCATATGGCCAAAACAATCTTAAGATGCAAGGGTCACTATACATGACTTTAGACTATAAAACAGAGTTATATTGGTGAAAATAGCTTGGTACTGACACAAAAATAGGCTTGAACACCAATGGAGCTGAATTGAAGACCCAGAGGTACACCCACACAACTACAGCCACCTGATTTTTGACAAAGGGGCTAAGAACATTCAATGGAGAAAATATAACCTCATCAACAAATGATGTTGGGAAAATTGGATATCCATTTGTAGAAAACTAAAAGTAGACCTATATATCTCAATTTACAAGAGAGTCAATTCAAAATGGATAAGAGACCTCAACATAAAACCAGAAACCTTAAAACTAATAGAAGAGAATATAGGAAACATGCTCTAACAGATAGACATAGGAATTTATTTCCTTAATAGGATTCCAATTGCCCAGGAAATGGAAACTAGAGTTAACAAATGGGATTATATGAAATTAAAAGTGTTCTTTACAGCAAAGGAAACAATCAACAGAGTTAAGGGAGACCCTACAGAATGGGAGAGAATCTTTGCAGCCTGCATATTGGACAGATGATTAATTTCAAGAGTATACAAAGAACTTAAGAAAGCAAATACAAAGATAACAAATAACTCACTAGATGAGTGAGCAAAGGCAATTCTCAAAGGAGGAAGCTTGAATGGCCAAGAAACACATGAAAAAAGGTTCACTATCCCTAATCCCTTTTGGAAAAGCAAATCAAAACCACATGGAGATCCCATCTCATTCCAATAAGAATGGCCAAGGTCAGCAAGACAAATAAGAACAAATGCTGTCAAGGATTCAGAGGAAAAGGAACCCATTTATACTGCTGGTGGGATTATAAAGTAGTTCAACCACTTTGGAAATCGATATGGAGATACCTTAGAAAACTACAAATAGAACTGCCATACAATCTAGCTATACGACTCCTGGGAACATGCCCAAAGGATTATAAGTCATCATACCACAGGGACATCTGCATTTCCATATTTAATGTAGCACTCTTCACAATTTTCAAGGGTATATAATCAACCAAGATGTCCATCAACAGAGGAATGGATAAAATAGTTGTAGTATATATACACAATTAAATATTACTCAGAAACAAAAAGGAATGACAAAAAAAGAGTCATCCTGAGTTAACCAACCCAGGCCCCCCAAAAGAAATACCATCTGTTCTTGCTCATATCTGGGAGCTAAAGCTAGCTTAAAGGAAGAAAAATAACCTATAAATATGTTGTTATTAGGTGCCATTGAGTCAGTGTCAGACTCATTGTGATCCTACGTACAACAGATGAAATAGTGTTGTTAGTTCTTCTCTGCTATTCATAGGGTTTTCAATGGCTGATTGATTTTGAGAGTGGGTTGCTGGGTCCTTCTCCCAAGCTTAAAATACCTGGTGTTCCCAGGCAGTCTCCCATGCAAGTACTAACCAGACCTGACCCTGATTAGCTTCTGAAATCTGATGGGATGATGCCACAGTGGTATAGCTACAGACATAAATATGTAGATATATTTAAAAAAGAACAATCAGGCTTATCTAAGAAGAGAAAATGTAAGTAGAGTAGAAAGAAGAGGGGAAGAATCTAGCAAGGGGGCACAAAGATTATAGAAGGGGCAAAGAGAGGGGAAATAGAACAGAGAGTTCAAAAGGGGAAGAGAACATCAAGTTATATGAGGCAACTCCAGAAATACATGGGAAAACAGGTATATAACCCATAATTGCATAGAATTTTTACTACATATTAATCAATGGCTTTCATAAATTATGTAAGTTTATGTGTGTAACAAATAACGATATAATAGGTGCACAATGGAAATAGCAAAAGCCTTAATACTCTGTACCTCACTGGCGTTTATTAATAAAAAAGAATATAAATGTATTCCCAATGAAGAAAGTTGCTTTGTACCAAGATTAATAGAGTTTGCAAAAGAAAGAAAAGAAAATATGCTTTTGAGGCCATATATTTATTACAATATAATTTATTGTTTTTCACTGTAATCTCATTATTCTGAATACTCCAGAGACAGCATGTTAGACATTCCCAGTATCTGTTGTTATTTTACCTATAATTAACAGAATCCTAAAGAGTGCCCAAACCAACAAGAGCCTGGTTTACTTTCATAGCAAGGTTGTTACTCTTGTTTGAAGAGCTCAGTGATATTAGATGCAGTAGCTCTGCAATTTTCTTTACCCGTTCCAGATGGTCACAAGATGGTGGCTATTGGTTCAGGTATCATGTCTACAATCAGGGAGGATGTAGAGATGCAGGTGTAGTGTTAGAGACGCATTTTATTATTATTATTAAAAAGCCAGCTTTCCCAGATCCTCCGATAAACTTCCACTTACAAATAATTGCCCTAAACCCAGACCTCTGGTCATACCTAGCTTCAAATGAATCTGAGATGGTGAGAATTTAGGTGTTTTGCAATATGTTAGGCTAACTATCTAATAGTGCTTGGTACTTCTTGCAACAAAATTTGCATTTTAATGACTAGGATTGATATTATGACTGAGTGGGATGATCTTTATTATAAAGAAAAGGAAATACACCTAAGACGAATTTTTCTGGGTTTAAATCTCAACTCTGTCATTCCTACAATGTATTCCTAAGCAAGTCTCTTCATTTCTTCATTTCTAAATGGAGATAGGAATTTCTCTATTTTCTTACAATGAGGATTAAATTAAATAAGATGTCTTAGAGTATTGAGTACACACTTGAATATATAGAAATTCACTGAGTTATTCTTTTACTCATTCTTTTATTCATGCACTCCGTTGACCAATATGAACTTTATTTAGTGGAAGCAATTGAGAAGAGGTCTTCACTGGTGAGGTTTGAAACCACTATGCTAAGGATGCAGTACTTGCTTATCTCAGGACCTTTATCCTGAGGGTGTGTGTGGTTACTCTAGCCTCCAGATGGCCATGTGGAGGACAGGTCAGGAAGGAAATTAACTCCTATTGACCACCTCACACATGCCTCTCTTATCCTCATACCACTTTTACTTGATGAAGCAGGCATTTCTTTCTTTCTGTGTTAAACCAGACTATTAAGCTAAAATCAGAGGGACTTTGACTTCTCATGTTTCTAAACTGCATATATCATACAGTTTTTACTTCTCATTTACTCTTTTATTTCTTTGGGAATCCCTCACAAGTTCCTGGCAGCTGGGCAGAAAGATAGTTTTGTTAACTGCTCAAGGTCACACACCAAATCTTTCTTTACTTTCAACCTCCAACTAATATTCCAGAAATAAGTTGGGACCCAATAATCTGTCCCTTGAGAGTATCTTTCTCTACCTAGAACTCTATCCAGTTCTACCAAGGGATAAAGGATAGATATTGCTCATTACTAATTTGGATTCTGAACCTTAGGAACTGTTGCCCATCTTCTCAGGTGCCCCTTCTCTGAAATTCATTGTGCTATTTGCTGCCATTTTGGTGTATCCAAGTGTGGCCAACATGGCATACCCAAATTTGCTGTGAGTTTGTTTCTCAGGTCCTTGGTCTGGGAACCTTGCCACATGTAGATTACATAACACTGTGTCATGTGTACCATTTTCTAATTATGAACATGCAAAGATCTGAACACAAATATTTTCTGAATTGGTAATGATTTTTCTCTTTTCTTTGTCCTACCCTCTATCCATCAGTCTTCCATCCTTTCCTTCAACCTTTTCTGTCCCTGATGCTCTCTCTTTCCCACATCACTATCTGGGTGATCTGTAGCCTTCAATTATAACTGCAATAGTTAGAAAGAGGGCCTTCTGAAGGATGGATAGTAATCGGGGTATAACATACTGGTGTGTTACAGATTGAGAATTCGACACTCTTGCAGGGTGGAATAAAATCAGTCATTGAATTATAGTCAGAGTTCAACCTCAGTAAATAGATGGAAGTAGGCATGCTGAAGATGTGCCCAGCTAAGTAATAACTGTAGACTTTTCCTCTAGAGGGAAATGATGATCAGACTAGAGGAAACCACAATGAGATTGGTCAAACATTAGTGAGGAAGTTTTAAATGAGGCAGTATCACAAAACCAGATGGGTTGAGCAGTTAATCCTGAGCCTCTGGACTTAACAGACACCAGAAACCTTCAGTATAATATCAGAGAAACAACTTCTATGGACCTCATCTTAATGCTGTTTGCTCATGCTATAGCAAATGCCATAGTCCTGACATCTTGATTTCAGCCCTGGAGAGTAATTCAAACATTTTATGAATTTTTAGATACCTTCTCATTCGTTCGGGCTGGGATTTAGCTCAGTTGGTAGAGCGCCACTCTGCAGTCTCTGAGGTCCTGAGTTTGATTCCCAGCACCTCAAAAATGGGAGAAGGATGTGGCAGCCCACTCCCAAGGCAATCCTGAAACAGTCAGCCATTAAAAACCCTATAAGAGTCGCTATGAGTCAGACAGGACTCGACGGCATCTAACAACAACAACTCATTTGTTCATCTATACACATCCCATTAAATAGTTACTGAGTTCATATCATGTGCCTAATCGTGTGCCAGGTACTAAGGATGCAGAATTAAAAAGTCATTGCCCCTAACTTTAAAAGGCTCATGATATAATGAGAGAAAGTAAATGAAGAAGCAGCTAGCCACAATTTGGTGTAAAAGTACTAATTTGAAGATTTGTATCCTAGGTGATATTTGAGAATAAAGTATGTGGAAGATTAGCATGAGGGATTTAAATGCATGTATGGTCAAACTACCTATAGTCATGTCAGGAAAAGAGGAGCAGACTGACAGGCAAGAAAGAGGGCCATGATAAAAAGTGTTTGAGTCAGTGCTTCCCCCTCAACTATAATCCAAGCTCTTTGTCTAATAGGGAAGGTTCACTGTTCCGTCGTTGACTCTCAATTCTCATTAGTGGCTCCCAGGACACACCTTGCTATTCTGTATTTTCATTTCATTGTATATAGTTCCCCCTACTCGATAGCCTCTCTTCTTTTATTCTTCCCTCTTTTGTCCACCTGGAATATTGTAACTTCTTTAAGTGTATGAGTAATTTCCTTGTGAAGATACTCCTTATTTTCTCTCTCTCATCCTTCCCTTGTCATTGTTCATTTATATTTCATCCTACCACTTGGCCACCTCTATACAAAATTATTACCTATTATACTGCTCAGTAATTTTCTCCAAAAAATAATAATGTCCTTCTATTCCATCTCTAGTTTGTTGGCCACCATCGCCACCGCCACTGCCGTGGTCATCGTCTCCTCCTCCTCTTCCTCCTCCTCCTCCTCCTCTTCCTCCTCCTCCTCCTCCTTCTTCCTCTCCTCCTCCTCCTCCTCCTGTTCTTCTTCTTCTCTTTTTTGATACAATCCAAATTCTCTACCAAGGCCCATGAAGAGCACACCATGTAGTCTCCGTCCAGTCTCTGTTATTGTTATCACTTCAAACTCTTTGGCTTAATCTTCTGCTCCAACAACATGCCCCTTTTCAGTCTCAAAAACACAACACAATTTCTTTTCTGTCTAAAACATATTTCCCTAAGATTTTAGATAGACTATCTCCTCCTTCATTCTTCACTGAGTGTCAGATCAATTACCACCGATTTGAGATGGCTTCCCTTCTTTCCCAGTCTAACATGGTAACTCCATCTGCATTTCCCATCACATTATTCTTTCTTATTTTCCTCATGGCACCTTTCTCTACCTGAATTTATCTTGTTCATTTATTTATTTCCTGTTGGTGTTCACATCTTGATAAACAAATGAACTCCATGATACAGGGACTTTGGTAGTCTTACAACTCTATTTTCAGGATCTAGAATCATGTATAAGTAGTAGGTACTTAATAAATATAGAGTTGAATTGATGACACAAATCATGCAATTGTTTGAGCCCTATTTTTTCCCACTGGCTTGCATGCTTCTTGAGAGAAGGAATAATTGGTTTTTATCTGTGTATTCTACATAACTTGATGTAGTCCCTGGCACATTTTGGGTTCTTAACAAATATTTATTATTGAACAAAGAATGGGGATCAACAAGAGACTATGCAGATGACTAGGTCTGGAGCTAAAGGGTTAAAATTGTAGTTTTTTTTGGAATGTGAGCTAGATGCTGAGCTAGGATGGTTTCAGAGTGATTGCTGCTCCAATTGGAATATGGCCACTGACTTGAGATTGAGACTGTGTTGCCTCAGTTGACAAGTTAGTTTTGCTAGCCTGAAGCACAAGAACTAATTTTACAAAATCACATGGCCAAAGAAGGAGCTGACAGGCACCACATAGCCCTGTTATTTCTCACACTCTTGGTTTCTACAGTGATTATGGTATTGACAGAAAACTGTAGGAGTCTCTAAAAGTCAAGTTTTGAAGATTTGACATATATTATCTTGAGAAGTGATACTCATAAATTTGGAGTGTAGAAACTAAGTCAATCATGACAAAATTGAAGTGACTCATGGCAAAGTACCTGTGTACCTGCCAAAAGTTTTTCATTTAGTTTGATATCCTAAAAAAGCAAATAGTCAATATTTAATGTCCCCAATTTGTAAATGCATTTCTTTCTTTTCAAAAATAAATGTCTGCTAGTATGTAAAATGTTTTAACTTTGCTGAGAACTTCACCTGTAGCTATGTGGAAATTTTAAGATGAAATTGACCAAAAAGTTACAATATTTCATAAAAATAGAAGTTTGAGAGATGAAAAATGTCATTTTCTGTACTCACATCAGCCAGTGTTCAAATGAAGTGTTCATTCTGCTTAGTAATAACACAGGAATATTCCCACCTTTGTGTGTGTTTGAATTACTCTGAAGGAAGTTTAGAGGAAAGGAAAAATAATTCCTGGGCTCAGATTCCTTAAAAACCTTTCAGCTAGGAGAAAAAATTCATAATAATGATAATAATAATAATGTCTCCTCAAGACAGATTTTCTCAAAAAGATTCTGAATGTATGAATTTGGTTTTTAACAGAAACCATGAAGTCTGTGTGCCAAGTGATGTTGAAGGGGATTAATTTAATTATATTGGCATGAAATAACTGAATTCATTGACAATGGAAAGAAGAATGACTTAACATCAGATTCCATGATAGAGGAAGCTTCATTGTTTAGCTTTCATTTCTACAAAGGCCCAAAGGGAACATGTATGGTAAAGAGGTCATGTTCTTTTTAAAACACAACCAGAATCTGAAACCACCACTCAAAAAGAAAGCAGTAAAAATTCCTTCAAGATCTTTGACCTACAAGGGCCCTGGACATATTTTGAAATCATTTAAAACTAAGAATAAATCAATTTGTCTGGACCCTAATTTTTTCAAAATCTTGAGTCATTCGAAATGTAAGAATAATGAATCCTTACCCTCAAGAAATGTATAATTTTTTTACACAGATAGGATATTTGCATGTAAAATACAGTTAACTGTCCAGTGAGTAGGTCAGTCATGAAACAATAGAGGAATTCAGAAAGGATTGACCAGCATTTCTAGGTCTCATGTGGAGAAAAGTTCAAGAACCAGTCAGTATAGTTTTCCTTTCTGTTAAGTTTTTCATTCATATATCTATCTATCTCTATATCTCTATCTCTATCTCTATCTCTATCTCTATCTCTATTTCTATCTCTATCTCTATCTCCATCCTGTTGGAGTAGAAATATTGGAAATAAGAAACATGTTTTAACCTTTTGGATGATTTGAATATCTACTATTAATATAACTAATATTTTTCACAAGAAATTTGTATATTCTGAGGATAACGATGTTAAATTTTCTGGAAAGCACCCCACCCAGCTTCCTGTGTTCTATGACTTGTACTAGTTCTCTAATATCAACTTAGGATGACAAATCATGAGTTTGTATCTTCCTCATTTGAACACAAACTGCATGAGGACTTGTTGGTCTTTTTCTGATAGAGTCTTTGACAGAACAGGTGACAAGTGTTCTTTGAATTGAGGAACAAATGAACAAGCCCTTTTATCCCTGACAGATATGCTTGGCTCATCCTATTTGATAGCTCTAACCAGGTTGGCTTCTTTTTTGTTTTTTTTTTTTGACCGTGTGGATCTCTTTCCTGCCTCAGGCTTTACAAACACCTTTTGTCTTTTACAAAAGCTCTCCTTTTCCTCCTTTTCTAGCGTGTCCTCTGGAACAACTATTGCCTTAGAGAGGACTTCTCTGACCAACCAGCAAAAAGCAAGTCCCCTGTGCTTCTAGCTCAACTCTTTGTTTTTTCCCATGATAGCATAAAATGCTTGATTATTATTTATTTCCTCCCCTACTATATTGTGCCTGAAGCTATACTACTGTGGCGTCCAATCCCATCAGATCTTGGAAGCTAAGCAGGGTTAGGCCTGGTTAGTACTTGGATGGGAGACTGCCTAGAAACACCAGATGCTGTAGGCTTGGGAGATGGACCCAGCAACCCACTCCCAAAAATCAATCTGCCATTGGAAACCCTATGAACAGCAGAGAAGCATTGAAAATAGTGTTTTGCCTGTTGTACATAGGGTCACTATGAGTCGGACACTGACTAGAAGGCATCTAACAATAACAACAATTATATTGTAACCTTTATGGCAGCAGGCACATTTCTTTTTGTCCATGACCATAACTACAATACCTAGCACAGTGCTGAATGCATAGAAGTCAGAAACAAGGGAGTAAATAAGTAGGAGTAAAGAAATAATGCTCATGCTTAGGACACCTTTAATTGTAACATTTACTCTCTGGCTGGAATATATATTACATATATACATCTAGATATACATGTACATATATACATCTAAATGGCAGTTTGCAATTTGTACATAGTTTTTTTTGTTTGTGCACAAGGTGTAACTCCACATCCTTTTATTTTCATTGATGTAGCAATTCAGCTTGTTGAGACAGCATGGTAGAAATCCACTTGGATGCAGTGTATGGTTTATGAGGGAATGAAGGAGAGAGCTTGATTCCTTAGGACAGAATATCCCATCTGGGAAGGTGAAGTATGCAGGAAGACAGGAAAAACACCTGTGCTGATGACTTCTCATGGTCTGCTATGTTAGTTTTCTTCCTTGGTCACTTGAATTATTTGTAAATTCTCTCCCCTTTTTTCTCTCTCTCTTGCTTCCTTTCCCTTGGCCTCTTGTGCTCTCTCTATCTCTGTCTCTCTCAACTATTTCCTGGTTCAAGAATGCTAAAATCTCTTACATTAGACTTATTCTCATGAAAATTCTACTTGCCAGACATTTATACATAATTTACGCAAAATTAATTTTTCCTACTTATATAGGATTGTTGTATAATAAAAATTGTGCTCCATTTGAGTTTTCAGCTTGACCCATACCAAGGGAACACTGACAGAGCACCCTTGCCCATGAAAGTTGGATGGCTTCTGGAATGCTTCATTTCCGATTTAGCTCAGTTGGTGGAGCGCTGCACTGCAGTCTCTGAGGTCCTGAGTTCAATTCCCAGCCCCGCAAAAATGGGAGAAGGACCTGGCAATCCACTCCTAAGGCAATCCTGAAACAATCAGCCATTGAAAACCCTATGAGGGTCACTATGAGTCGGATACCGACTCCACGGCACCTAACAACAACAACAGCTCTAGAGATGTTACATCTTTATAACAAGGGTGCTAGCACTAATGATGACTGTAAAAATAATAAAATGTAGATGAATGCTTAACCCAAATTTCCCCAAATAATATTGGTCTGGGCACACCAAGCTTGTGTTGACTCCACCAACAAATATTTCAACTCAATGCCCTTCACCAGTATTGCTGGAACCTCAGCCTCAGCCTCTTCATGACAATTGGAGGGCGTCACTGGGAGATCTCACTTGCTTTTGATTTGCCATGACAATCTTCTGCTTCAATCTCAAGAGTGGCAGTCATACGTTTCCCTGCCAGCCTAAGCAGTCATCATCTACCTTAATATAACCCACCACAGAATTTGTAATGTTAGCCCCTCCTCCTCCAAAATGCCTTGTGCCTGCGCTATGGCTGGAAATGCCCCACCAACTCTGGTGGGTCATGGAAATGCTTGTGCTATCAGATTCTGAAAATGATTTTACTCTAGTGTTTTATTCCTCTATTTTCATTCCTAGGACCTTGGCACAAATTTCCTTTGAGGTTAGTCTAAAATAGATCTTTGCTATTCAAATATGGTTGAGGATCATTGTTGTTGTTTGGTGCCATTGAGTCATGTCCAACTCAGCAACCCTATGTAAAACAGAACAAAACACTCCCTGACACTGAGCCATGCCTGGGACTATGTCAGTGCTTCTTTGCTATTCATAGAGTTTTTGATGTCTGATTGTTTAGGAGTGGGCTGCAAGGTCTTTCTCCCTAACCTGCAGCACCTGTTATTCCCAGGTGGTTTCCCATCCAAGGACTAACCAGGCCTACCTTGCTTAGCTTCTGAGATCAGGCAGGATTGGATGCTAGGGTGTTTTGGGTGCAGACCGTAGAAAGTGCAGAGCAGGCATTCTACCACCTGAGCCAAACCCCAGCCTACGTGTAATCTGATTTTTAGAACCCTATGATGGTATACTGGGGCTGGGATTTAGCTCAGTTGGTAGAGCACTGCACTGCAGTCTCTGAAGTCCTGAGTTCGATTCCCAGCACCACAAAAATGGGAGAAGGACCTGGCAATCCACTCCCAAGGCAATCCCGAAACAGTCTGCCATTGAAAACCCTATGAGGGTCACTATGAGTTGGATACCGACTCGACGGCACCTAACAACAACAACATGATGGTATACTACTTATGAGAAATGTAGATGCTCGGGCTCTGCCCCAGCCTTAGTGAGTCAGGATCTGTATTTTAGTGAGATCCCAGGTGAAGTGTAGCCCACTGATATCGGAGATGCACCAGGAGATGATTTGTTCAGCTTTTCTCACCTTCTCTCTGATTGCTACCTAATTGCTTGCCCATCACCACCCTCTCTTGCCTCCATGGTTATGAGATGATTGAGTTTCTTGGTGTTTTAAAAGCCCTAGTTCTCTGACAGCCGTAAGTCCCCTGGGAAGCCAGTCTCATGGGATTTCTGGATACACAAAAGCATACTTGAATATGCAATAGAGCTTTTATGAACCCTGATATTGGAGCCCCAGTCACATAAGTTATATTACAAAAGGGAAATCACAGTGTGGTGTGGCTGTCTTCTCAAGGCTGGACATGGCTATCCTCATCTTAAAGCAGACAGCTGTGGTCATCCTAAGACAAGCTTAGCCCACAGTTATGGCAGCAACCTCAACCACACAGCTGATCGTTGGCCCTAGAATGGCTAAGGGCCTATTAGTTCCCCCTGATGGAGGGAGAAGGAGAGTCAGGAGACTTTCACTAGGTCTTCCTCCCAGCCGCCCAGTGCTATAGAAGAGGGAAGCAGTGGCTGGGGGTGGGGCTTGTAGGTGCAGCTGCCCTTGAGGCTATGCTGGAATCACACCTGCTCTGTAAGTACCCCCCATAGGGGGAGGGAGAGTGAGGCTTGCTCTTGTAAGCAGCCCCAAAGGTGGGAGGAACTTGTCAGTGGTGTAGCTACCTGTTGGACTACATGGTGGGAACTCCGTAGAGAGATTCTTCTTGGAGATGCAACTGTCCGCAAATGCTGTCTGTGAGTCACCTCCATCCCTGTGGGCAACCTCCACCAACTCATAGCTCACTAAATTAGCCTTAACATGATTCTTTGTCTCACCCTCTCCCTTCTGAGGGTGAATGGATATTCTTTCTATGTCTCCCCAGGAAAAGTAGTTTATGCAACACATTGATGTCTGACTTATAGCAACCCTACCTACAAGAGTTGAAACACTATTGTCAGTGCTTCTCTCCTATTCATAGGGTTTTCAATGGCTGATTATTTTTGGGGAGTAGGCTGCCGGGTCCTTCTCCCAAGCCTACAGCCCCTGATGTTCACAGGTGGTCACTCATCCAAGTACTAACCAGGTCTGAGCCTGCTTAGCTTCAGAGATCTGATGGGATTGCTCCTCCCATCCGTGGTATGGCTGCAGGGGTGCAACACAGTCATGCCAATAATAATACATGCCTCAGATTTCCATTTGTATGTTTTTTTGTCTGTTCATGACATTTTAATTTGCTATCTTGATGGTCCCTAAACAACCCACCAAAGCAAGTGGAACTGGTATGGTTATACCCGTTTTGCAGATATAGAACTGAGGGTCACAGAGCTAAAGCTGAGTTCCTAGATAGTATAGACAGTACCTCCTTGATCTCAGTCCTCCTTTCACTACTCAAACAAAGTCAAGTGAGAAATGAATGTAGACAATTGAAAAAGCAATCATGATCAAACATGGCTACTGTTTTGAGGATTTTTTAAAGTTGTCAGACAGGTTTAAAATACACTTTATGGCCCAAAGAACATTCCTTCATGCCTTGAAGGATTTTAATACTAAAAATCTTTTATTAAACAGAAAAAATTAACTGGGGAAAATATTTCAGATGAGATATGCTGCTAAAAAACAGCTAACAGCAATATTGCCAACATTTTGACAGGCTTGGTTGGGTTAGAGCAGTCACTAGATACTTCTATTACCTTTGAAAATGTTAAAGAAATGCCAACTTTGTGCTGGCATCTCTTCAGTTTATGAACACAGATGAATTTTAGTTCAAATAGTATTGGTTTGGAATGAAATGTTGTTTGCTAGCTTTGGAATAAATCTTCAGGTAAATCCCTATGATTGCTAAACTCTTCAGTGATAAAGTAAACTACTGATCAGAAAGCAGGACATTACTTTAAATTTTTACCTTGAATAAAACATAAGTCAAATTGTTTTTATTTTTCAAATTCTCCCGTTTTTCACTTTTTCAAGGAGAAATTGATTTGACACCTTTGGAAATGATTGTTTTCCATTTTCTTTGGAGCTTTGGTTGTTTTTGGTGTCAACAAGTCTTTTCCTATCTGTGAGAAGGGGTGGTTGGCTGCTCAGAGACCCCCAGAGATTCTGCTGTGGAAAAGTAGGGGCCAAAAGGCAATCTGAGTACCGGCTCAGCTGAGAGGTGCTTCTGACTGAGGCTTCTCTGCTCTTGATCCTGTAGCCTGATGGTCTACAGCTGCTCTGTGCCAAGGCTACATCTAACTACCTTTCATCACCAGTAAACTTGTGTTCTTTACATTTCTGTTTGCCTCAGCTTGATCCCCTTATGTCCTGGCCCTGGTCCCCTGAGTAGCATCCCTGTGTTGGTTCTCAAACTTCCCAGAGCTAATGAAGCTTTTCTTTCATTCCTCTTCTTAATACTTATTCTCTTTTCCATCTCTGCTTCCTTCCCTTCTATTGCTCCTAGTTTCCTTCCTCTTCCTATGCTTTTCTTTACTCCTTTTCCTGTCTTTGTAATAAACCTTTACTTCTTCAGTTTCTCTGTAAGCAATTCATCTAAATGAAGACCATTCTTTTCTAGTGAATTCATAGAGGTCTTCATGATGTTAATTAAGAATGTGAAACATTACCACACTGAAGTGTCAATTATGTTACAGAGCTGCACAGTTATTTTGATGACATCCCAAGCAGAGATACTTTCTATCTGAAATCTATGGATTTGACTTGGACCAGCCTGTGTACTTAACCTCTGAACCAGGTGCCTGTTGCCTCAGCATTGTTTATAACAAAAACTTTGTACCTTCTAATCTTGTTGCCACACTTGATATTTTTATTTTTCGCAGTTACTTAAGTTTTATAACTTTTCTTTCTTATTTTTGATTCTACCCTCACCATGTTGTGTCAGTTAGTAGGTTTTGGTTTTGTGCTTTTTGGTAATTTGAGATTCACCTTTCATTACCTATATATACTATAAGTCTTGACTCTTGTGACTCAATTCTGGGGCTGCTTGATAGGATGGGTTTCCCTGCATGCCCTGATTATTGCTTTTAGGTACTGTTGAGTCAGGTCCGACTCATAGTGACCCTATGTACAACAGAATGAAACACTACCTGACATTGTGCTGTGCCTGACACTATTGTCAACCTTTCTGCTCTTCATGGGGTTTTCCATGGCTTATTGTTTCAGGAGTGGGCTGCCAGATCCTTAACCCAAGCCTATAGCACCCCATACTCCCAGGTGGTCTCCCATTAAAGTACTAACCAGGCCCAACCCTGCTTAGCTTCCAGGATCAGACAGGATTGGACACCAGGGTGTTATGGTTGTAGATCCCCTGACTAGCTTCAAGAAATGCTTCACTGACAGACATAAAACTTAAACTTCAGTTTCATATCCAATGAACACTTGACACAATGAACTGACACAATGAACAGTGGAAGTGTTCCATTTATAATAAATTTGATTTCCTTAAAAACTCTCCTTTTTTACACTTTTAAATACCTACTTAAATTTTTTTGAAATCTGTGCATGTGAAGAAGGTAACAGGCAAATGCTTAGCTTTTTCAGGAAATGTATTCCTGAAAGTGTATTGCATAAATAGAAGGCATGTTCATAAGTTCTTATTAAAATATCTTAAGAGATCCTCTGTGTAGGGAAGCCTCAGGATGAAGTTTTACAAAGTGAAAAAAAAAAGCCTTCTATTCATTATCAGTTAGGCTGATTCATGTGGCAGAAATTAATAAGTCCCCAATCCCAACAAAAGTATCTTCATTTCTCATATTATTTGTCCAAGGGGGCTGGGGAGGGAAACTCTGTAAGTCTGATGAAAGTTCCATCTTCACACATGCTTCTAGCATCACATCAGCGTGGAGAAGAGAATAAAGAAGCATCTTGTACCATTGAGAATTAGAATTAAGTGTTAATTAAGAATTAAGTACTTAATTAAGACTTAGAATTAAGTAACTAAGGAGCATCTTACACCATTAGTAATTAAATGTTCTGACCTGCAAGTGATGGTCCAATGGTCAGAACTTCTCCAATTGCCCCACTCAACCAAAAAGTACTAAAAAGTTCTATGTGGGTAGAAGGAAATAAGAACTGGTTAATAGTGAGCAATGCTAATGAATACTACAGTATACCCTTGCAATTACCAATTATTTGTTCCTCTCTGCTTGATCCAGGTAAGATACCCTCCTGTTCCTATTTCCTCAAAAGAGACAACCTGAAACATAGCATCAAGCACACAGTCCTGGATCTCTGGTAGTCTTATGTTGTTGTTGTTGTTGTTAGGTGCCATTGAGTTGGTGTACCACTCATAGTGACCCTACATACAACAGGCAAAACACTATTGTCAGTGCTTCTCTGCTATTCATAGGTTTTTCAATGGCTGACTTCTCTCATGACTTTAGTACCTGGTGTTCCCAGGTGGTCTCCCATCCAAGTACCAACCAGGCCCCACCCTGCTTAGCTTCCAAGTTCTGACAGGATTGGGTGCCACAGGGATACAGCTGCAGACAGTCTTGTATTAGGAGTGAAGTAAAATATTTGTATTAGATCCAGATATAGCTCCTGATGATCCAGGGACCTGTAACTAAGAATGCAAGTCATTAACCTCCTTTTCCACCTACTCACACCCAATATATAGTGCAGAAACTAGGCTCAGAGAATCCATAAAAGCTCTAGTTTGGAAAGTATTGTATTGGAGGCATACCCTGATCCCTGGACCAGGTTTTTGCAACTCTGAAGTCTCAATGGACTTCGTTGTGGTTATCTTGTGCCTGTCAAGTGTCTACAACCACACTTCACATATCTTTTCCCTGAACAATATTGTCCAGTTAAAAGGTCTTTGAGTTATCACTATGTGTGTGTGGTAGGCAGAATAATATTCCCTCAAAGAAGTCCATGTCCTAATCCACAAAACTCTGAATATGTTATGCTCTGGGCTCAAGAGGAATTACATTTGAAGGTAGAATTAAGTTTGCTAGTCATCTGACCTTCAAATGGGCAGATTATCCTGAATCATCAAGGTGGGCCCAATGTAATCCCAAGGGTCCTTAAAAGCAGAAGCAGAGATAGAAGGAGAATCGGTGTCAGAGAGAAGGGAAAAAAAATTCAACCAGTTGTGTCTGGCTTCGAGGATGAAAAGGGGCCATGAGCCCTAAAATGTTAGGAGCCTCTAGAAACCTGAAGAGAAAAGAAAATGTCTCTTGAGCTTCCACACAGCAATACAGCCCCATAACACTTAAATGGGTCTCTGGGTTAAATAAAGACTTACAGCTATCTGAGTTATAAGAAAATTTGCCTTACATGAGTTTGTAGTTTTTTGGTACTGAAGCAATAGGAAACTGATACACATCTTAAATCCATTTAGAGCTTTTAACAATAGGGATGATTGTAATATCCTTAGTTTAATATTAACTGCAAGGATGAATTTTAATCAGACTTTAGTATTTAAAAATATTTCTCAATTATGTATTTTATTATGTAAGTATGAGAAGTAGTCATTTACACTAACACTTACCAGCACCTGAATTTGTGGATTTTCTGTTTCATTTTTATTCCAGCTGGTAAACTAACAAGTTCTTTCTTCAGGTTATCTCTTCTATAATACCTTGTCAAAAAGAGCCCAAAACAGACAACAAATATTACTAACATTTTGTTTCCCAACTTTTTTCCCCTAGTTCTCCAAGTTTGTGAGGCATATGGCATTCCTTCCAACTTACTGCACATGACAATTTTAGCAAATTACCACTGCATAACAGTTTTCCTACTGCAGTTTCTAATCAATGCCACAATTTTCTTAACGTAGGAGGTCACACCATTGTTTAAGATCTCTATGTAGTTTACTAAAGATGAGAGAGATTATGCTGCATAAAAATAATACTAAATTATTTCTGGCTTAAGAAAGAAAGGTTTATTTCTCACTTACACTGTGTCCATCAGGGGACTTGCTCTGCCTTGTCCTAACTCCAGCACAGAAGCCAACAGAGTAACCATAATCAGGAACATTATAAATCTCCATGGCAGAAAGAGGGAGTATGTGGCTGGTCATGTAGTAGCTTTTAAGCTTTCATCAATAAGTGACACATCTATGTCCATTTGTATTTCCTCAGTCAAATCCAGCAACATGCCTGCATCAAATGCCAAGGGAGTAGAGAAGTGAAATCCTGTGGTAGATCTGTAAACAGAACAGGAAATATTTGGAGTACAGGAATGAGTACTCCCATCCAAGTACTAACCAGGCCTGACATCCTTTACAATTTTTGTAAATGGGGGTTTATTATAGTAGGCCATAAATGTCAGAAATCATTCTCAACAGATTTAAGAAGTAGAATATAATATTGCATATACTTTGAACTTAAGTTTTAATGGATATGTATAGAAAAGAATGAAAGAAAAAACAAAAACAAATAGTGGCAATATATGAGTAATGGAAATATGATTGGTTCTAGTTTTTTCCTCTCAATTTTCTATAGTGAGAATATTTTACTTTTCTGTCAGAAACAGTGAATATAACATGTCCTGTTAGCTTGGCATGGTAGTACATGCTTTTAATCCCAGCACTCCAGAGGCTGAAGCAGGAGGATCAATATGAGTTCAAGGCCAGGAAATAATTATAGAAATAAAATCATAAATGAATAAAATAGGGAATATAAAACAATATAACTTATGATTTCAAAATGTGGTCATTTGGTGTGAAAAACATCTATTAAATAGCTTCACAGATGAATATTCTTTTCAATAAAAACAAAGGGAACAAAAGGCAAATATTGCACATAAAACTATAATCCAGAATACATCTAAAACATATATAGCAACCCTTCTCAGAATTGCTATGAGTTATCAAAATGATAGTAAAAGAAGTATCAAATGTAACTGGGTAAAAAACCACAAAGAAATGAGAAAAAATAAGCTTTGATTACATTGCTTTATAAACAAATACTGTGATTTTTAAAGACAGTGTAATTGCCATGTTCTAAAGCTGTTTAGAAGATAGAAAGTTTTGCTCTTTGGTTTTTTATCACTAATAAATCAACTTTGTAAAAATGTCCTCTTCCTACACAACTGCACTGTTTATAAATAAAATACAAAATACCTAGTGGTAATTCTGGTAAATAACATGCAGATGTATATTAAAATAATAATAGACTGTGACCATATAGGATTTATAAGAATACAATAATGCAGTATTGTACTTATGTAAGAACGATATCCCCAATGTGATGACTTGAAAATAAGTGTAAAAATATGCAATAATTTGCTGTATAATAAAACGATACAAGAAATCAATAAGGAAGATAGTAGAGTTATTCAAGGAATAGTGCATAGGATTGGTTAACCATTTGACAAAATATAAATGTTTGTCCTTATTTCATGATTTATGTCAAAAGACAATAAGAGTTTAATGATATAATAGGAACAAAAGGATAGATGGGAAGAGAGAAACATACTTGATGGATGGATGGATCAGGACAGGAGATGGGGAGAGAAACTGGAAGAAGGAAGGGAAAACTATACATCTATGTATATATTATTATTTGTTGTTAGGTGCCATTGACTTGGGTCTGACTCATAGTGACCCTTGTAGGGTTTTCAGTGGCTAGTTTTGGGATTGTTTTGGGAGTGGATTGCCACGTGCTTCTCCCATTTTTGTGGTGCTGGATTCAAACCTGGGTCCTCAGAGTGCAGAGCAGCACTCTACAAATGGAGCTAAATCCCAGCGTGTGTGTGTGTGTGTGTGTGTGTGTGTGTGTGTGTGTGTGTTGGTGTCTGTGTGTGAGATACAAATCCATCAATAACAAAATTCACTGTCAGATGACAAACATTTTTAAAAGGTGCTGCAAGGACAAAACTGGGTTAATATCCTTGATGTAGAAAAATGTATTCAGATGAGAAAAAGACAAATCAAAGAAGAAATACAACAGATAAAAGTATTTTTAAAATACTCTTGACAGCTTTTAAACTAAGCTGGAAAACTAGGCGAGAATATTTGAGAATTACAATATCAGTCTCAACAAGAAAGAATTAGGCATGAAAAGCTTTACTAAAGTTTTACAACAAAACAAAAAGACCTATTATAAATGTTTTCAAGATAATTCTATTTTATGTTTATTTTTAGGTAAAGAATTCTTAGTTAAGATACCAAGGTTTAAGAAGAAAGGAAAAATTTGGTTAAGCTCATAGATTTTATACATATTTTAAAATTATTATGTAATATTGTCAGATATAGGGCAAAATCATATAGCATGATCTCAGATTAATTGACTTCAGGATCAGGTAGAAACTAAAGGAACCCACATAATTTGGAGGCAGGAAGGACCCAAAAATAGGCCCTTGGTAGTCATTTTCTGTTCACCTAGTATAGGTCGATTACCCTAGGTAGTGATTTAATGTCTTCAAGCCTTTTCTTTTATTCTGAAAAACTAAGCAAATATGGTTGAGAGAATCAAACTATGTAATCCATGTAGAATGTTTAGTATAGTTTTCAACACTTAATATTTATCACTAGCTGCTCTAAATATACTCAGGACAATTTGTCAGGAAATGTAAATAACATGGTCCTAATTTAAGACTAGTTACTGAAAGGAGACAATGTGATACTGGCCAAGAGACTTTGGGATCCAGTTCTCACTGTAATGGAGTATTACCTTGACTGAGTCATATTACCTATGAAAACAATCTTTAGTGTTCTTCCCTTAAAAATAGGAATGCCATTTGCACTCCTCCTAGTTCATGTGAAAGTTCTTTGTAAATAGTAAAACGCACTGGAGTTTACCATGAGTAAAATGTCACTGCCTGCAGCCATACCCCTGTGGTTTCTGATGTTGCCAGATATCGGAAGCTAAACAGGTTTGAGCCTGTTTAGTACTAGGATGGGAGACTGCCTGCGAACACCAGGTGCTGTAGCTTTGGAGAAGGACACAGAAGCCCACTCCCAACAAACAGTCAGCCATTGAAAACCCTATGAACAGCAGAGAAGCACTGACAATATTGTTTCACCTGTTGTACATAGGGTCACAATGAGCCGGACACCACTTGATGGCACCTAACAATGACAGCAACAACAACAAAAATGTCACTATCAGTACAATTTTTTTTTTCTAGTACTTGGCTATTGAACCAAGGGCCTTACACATACTTTTCAAGTGCTCTACCACTGGGTTGTACCCCCAACCCATTTTTTATTTATTATCTTGAGACAGAGTCTAAGTTATGCAGTCTGCCTCTGGCTTCAACCCTGTCATCATCCTGCTTCCACCTCCTAAGTCACTGAGATTATAGCCATAAGCCATTACTCCTATCTCCATTGCAACTTTTTAATAGTGTCCCTCATGCTTTTGTACTTCCCTGGCACCAAAAACTACCCTATGAAGGGAATCCTTAGAAAACATTCATGCAGCATCTCCATACTATGTGGTCTACCATAAGGGTAGGATAGCCATTTTTACAATATTGATTCTCCCAATCCATGAACAGGGAAGGTTCTTCTACCTTCTAGTATCCTCTGAGATTTCTTTCTTTGATGTTTTGAAGTATTCCTTGTAAAGATCTGCAGGGTCTTTGGTTAGATTGATTCCTAAGTATTTAAATTTTTAGTTGGCTATCGTGAAAGGGATCATAGCCTTAATTTCCTTCTCTTCTTGCTCACAGTTGGTGTAAAGGAAGACTACTGATTTTTGAGTGTTAATTTTATATCCTGCCACTTTGCTAAAGGAGTTATTTAGGTCTAAAAGTTTTCTAGAGGAGTTTTTGGGGTTCTTTAGATAAAATATGTCATCCATAAATAAGGATAATTTGACCTCTTCTTTACCTATCTGTGTCCCTTTGGTTTCTTTCTCTAGTCTGATTGCTCTGGCTAGGACTTCAATCACAACGTTAAATAAGATAGGAGAGAGGTAAACTCTGGCCACAGCTAGTTTTAGATGGAAAAAAGACCAGGTATTCCACTCTCTAAATAATCCTGAAACAATCAGCCCTGGAAAACCCTATGAATAGCAGGGAGACAATGACATAGTGTCATGCATGGCACAGTGTCAGGGAGTATTTCAGTGTTTCATTCTGCTGTATATAGGGTCACCATGAGTTGAACCTGACTCAAGGGCACCTAACCACAACAGGCTGGTTTAAGGTTACTGAAGACAGAGCTTGTTCTTGCAAAGAGGCTATAATTGTTGAAGAGATAAGGGAAAAATAGAAGACATGCCTTTGGGGCACAAAAGCAAGACTCTTCCTATCTAAGACTTCAGGGTGTGAAACTGAAAACCCACATAAATTAAGAGTGTCTGAAAAGCAAATGCCTCCAGTATCTGGGGCCACCCAGTAAAATGGTTTCCCAGCCACAGAAGACAAAGGTCTCTGTTGTAGCTGTGGTCAAAAGGGCCTGGCTACTGCTTGAGCTAGCAGCCATCTTTGGAGACATTCATGTGGTGTTGGTTTTATAGGCATGAAGAATGCAAGAGTTAGGGGGTTATGGAGGCTGCCATAAAGGTGCCAGAAGATAGCCTGTGAGGCCAGGCAATTTATTACAGGATTGGGTTCCCTACAGAGAGCCCTTGAAGAGTTGATATTTGAAGCTCTTAGCTCTGGAGCCTAAGTAGCAATGGAGACCTCAGGATGTTGGTGAGCCAGTACCATGAAATGTCTGCTGAAGGAAGTTGCCAACAAATGGAGCCAGCCCAGTAGAGACATATGTACTGGAAATGGCAGGCTTGTAGGGGTAGAGCCACTGAAGACTGTTCAGGTCTAGATGATACCACATAATGTCACATATGCCAGATGCCAGACAGAGACAAATGGGGTTTCTTAGCCGGGTGATATATTAGTCTGCTTTGGACTGATCTTTCCTTTCTATGTCTCTATTCCTCAGTTTTGGAATGGAATATTAACTCTGTGCGATTGTATTTTGGAAGTATTAAATGTGTTTTTCACATTGCCTGAGTCCGCAGCTAAATTCGCCTTGAGTCTCAGTGCAGACTTTGGACTTGGACTTTTGAACACAGTTGAGACTTTGGGGCCTCTTTAAGTTGGACTAAATGCAGTTAGCATTATGAGATGGCAATGGACCTTCAGGAGTCAGGGTCAAAATGTTATGGTTTGAATCTAAAATGTCCCCCAAAGATCATGTATTTGACTGTTTGGTTCCCAGGTGGTTGCACTATTTGTGGAGGGTATAAAACTTTGGGAGATGGGATCTTAGCTTTGCAGAAGTGATCCACTGGGGCAAACCTTTAGATATTTTATCCCAGACCCCCAGTTCTGGTTGGGGTCTCTACTCTGCTTTCTGATTGCCAAGACAGGAGGAAGTCATCTGCCACCAGCCTTGCCACCAACTGCTCCATTATGCCTCTCACCGTTATAACCTGATATTCTTTAACTATGATCCCCGCAATAAATCACTTCTTTCCATAAACTCGTTTCAATCAGTTTCTTTGCCACAATAAGGAATGAGTTAAGACACTGACCTAAAACAGAATGACTGATCTGCTAGCAATGTCAATGACTAATTAGACAAGGAAGAGTTTGGACTTGGGAAAATCAGTCTGAAAGGTTTTGTAGTAGCACAAATAGGAAATAATGAGGGCCCAGAATAGGATGGTGACAAAGGAAAAGTAGATGAAGGACATGTTTGAGGCTGTTGTGTCATAGCCTGAGCATGGGGAGATTGTACTCCCGGAACTTGTTAGGTACCATTGAGTCAGTGTCCCAATCATAGTGACTCTGTGTACAACAGGTGAAACAGTATTGTCAGTGCTTCTCTGCTGTTTGTAGGATTTTCAATGGCTGGTTGTCTTTTGGGAACGGGCTGTCGGGTTCTTCTCCCAAGCCTACATCTGCTGTTCCCAGGCGGTCTCCTATCCAAGTACTAACCAGGCCTGACCCTGCTTAGCTTTTGAGATCTGAAGGGATTGGACACCACAGTGGTAGGGCTGCAGAGTCCTGGAACTTAGCGTATACTTATCCAGTGAGTACTTCTTACCTTCACACCCTGGTGTAGAGATGTAGTGATAATAATCATGATGATACTAGCTAATATTTATGGAGAACTTATTATGTACAAAGTATAATTATTCCTTTACTTTTATTAACTCCTCAAAGCATTCTTAGTAAATACTGTAATTACTTCTACTTTATATGTAAATAGTCATAGACAGAAATGTTAAATAATTCACATAAGAAGACATAGCTAGTAAGTAGTAGAATTGAGATTGAAACTCCAGGAAACATTGCTCTAGAATCCATGTTCTTAACCACTGTTCCATAGTGCTAGTTATGATGGTGTTAAGAGCAAATACTATGAGGTTCTTCTGTGATACCCTGAGTCAAAAGCTGTCTGTGAACTCTACACTTGATTGATCAAGTGATGGCAGTCCAGTCACATGAGCCCTTTCAGTAAGGCCTCCACTCTTCTATCAGAGCATTAAACCAGGCCAGTGATTCTGCCTGCAGCTATAATTCCTGAGTGTATGGTCCATATCCAGGGCATGGAGCATTCAGGGGTGGAAGTGGGTCTTGCAGAAAAGCACATTCCTATTCTCTGAAACTTTGCCTACTGCCAGGAGCTCTTCAAGTCTCACTCATTTACTATCTACAAGGAAAATTTACAGTGCCTTGAACAGTATTGTGACATTCTGAATTCAAAGGTCATATCCTTAATGCTTTAGTTTCCAGGCCACTTATATACTCATATGGGACCCTGGGGGCATGATTTACAACTTATCACGATTAATAGTAATATCCTTTTGTGCATTGTTTCTTTAAAATTTAATTTTTTAAGATTGAATTTTGGCTACTGACCTCTGTTGGGCAGGCTAATGAATTTCTGTGAGTCTTAGATTCCTCATGTATAAAATGAGGATAATGGTTGTTGTGGGGCTTGAATGAGACAGTACTCACCATGGTGTTGGATCCATATTGCAGTAAGTATCTAAAGGATGTTAACTCTTACATTATCCTCTTTATTTGCAACAACCTCACCCCATGCAGAAGGTATTTGCAGCATTGGCGTACAATTGGAAAAAATGAGTAAATATAAAGATTTTTCCAAAGAGCTGTCTCATACAGAGAAAATATGAGGAAAGATGGGGCTAACCACTTTGTGGTTAAGAATAACCTAGGAACACAGGGTGGAAGGAATTAATTTGTCAGAGAAAAATGCTTCATATTTCCATCATAAAAGGAAGTATAGGAACTATCACTCTTGAGATATTAAATCATTTTCACTTTGGCCATTGCAATCTTCAACACTTTTGGCACTTTAGAGGTGAGAGGAGACTGATATATAGGTTGCACTTTGGGAACTTGGAGAAGGATAAAAAGGTTAAGAGAGTTATAGAAAACTGAATAGGCCAACTGACCAGTATTTGAGTAGCATGTTCAATAGCTTTCATCACTGTAAAAATACCTGAGAAAGACAAAAGGAACAAATATTTATTTTGGTTTCAGAGGTTTGCTTATTCCATTGCTATGATGAGAAAGAACCTCATGGCAGCAGGAGGGCATGGTGGGGTAGAGCTATTCACTTTGTGGTGGCCAGGAAGAAGAGAATGGGCAGAAAATTGCCAGCAATGAGATACTCCTTCAAAGCCACCCTCCCACTGACCCACTCTTCCAAACACACCTCACCTCCTAAAAGCCCATTCAGGATGAACTCATCCGGGGATTAACCCACTAATGAAATTAGTGCCCTCATGATCCAGTCATGTCTCAATATTGACATCAGCTGGGGATGAAGCCTTAACACATGAGCCCCTCTTGGTGGGGGGAACAGTTCATATCCAAACCATAACAAATGGCAATATCAAGGAAAATTCCAGGGCAAGGGAACAAAATCAGAGAAGCATTTTAAAATGAAGTGAATTTAGAGCAGTGTCACATAAACATCAGGTAGAAATGACTGATGAAAAAGGGAAGTTGGAGTTGGGGATTAGAACCTTTGAACTTGGCATTGAAAGTGTATGAAAGGATCTGTCTTTTGGAGCAAGATAGAGGAACACAGTGTGCTGTAGCACCTGGGACTGATCACCCTGTGGTGTCAACCTGCCCCTGAGGGTGTTCCCCTGAGTGCCAGGACTGAGGAGGAGTGCTGGGCAGGGTGGAAGCTGACCTTGCCTGGTCCCTTGAAACCCTCACATCTGCCCCGATGCCATGTAGCCAGGGCCATGTGCATCTGCATGCATCATTTCAACACTTTCCTGGCGGTTGTGTTAACCTACTGATTCAGACCTGCTTTGCACTCCATTCCTGAGTAACTTCCAATCTTCCCAGGTTTTGCTACATTAAGCCAATATGTACTTATAACTTCTCTTTGCACTTGGATCTATAATTTCTTTTGGTTACATATCTGTATTTCTGGAGACCAATCATTCCTTTGTCCACCTTTGTTTCCAGGAAATCTGATAACTTGGTATACATAACTCATGGCTACATCTATAAGATTTGTTCTAGTCATTGTAAGAAGGATCAGGATAGGTAAGAACACTATGATTTAACCAGGAAATGCCTGGAAACTGATGAAAAGGGCATTAGGAAGTTTATATCATCACATGGCTTTTCTTTACTCATCTGCTCCAAATGGATCACTCTTTCTCATCTAGGTGCAGTGGCTCCAGTTCTTTTTGCATCTATATGGTTCGTTATCTGCATATTTGAATTACATTAATGATAAAAAATTCAAGTGAACAAATCCATAGACTTTCTAAACTGGGCTGAGAACTATTTGAAAAGTGAATACAAATGCTTTTGCTATTTTTTTTTTTTTTGTTAATACATAATACACTCAGCCTGGAATAATTTTTAGCTTCCTAGGGAATACAGACTTTGATTAAAGAAAAATATATGCTTTTATGAATCTAAAAGGAACACAAGTTAAATTTGGTAAATGCAGACGTTCTCATGAAAAAGGAACAAAGAAAACAGAAATCAAATGAGAAAATAGCCCCAGTTATTAACATATGAAGAAATAAAGAAAGACGCTTTTCTGCTTCCAACTTTTCTTGAAAAGTTTGAGTTAAAAGCAAATGGAAAATCCTTGGCTCATTTATGTGACTCGATTACCTTTTCAAATGTAAAACAAAGCAAATTGATAGTAAAGAAGATATTGAGAAATGGAAGGCATCTCCAAGCGTATTTTCTACTTTAAAGAAAAAAATGCATCTCAGACTCAAAGTATATGAGCATAGATCAATAGCTCTGATGTTTACATTGTGGGAAAGATTATAGCAATCTACAATATCCGATTAGTTGTCTACATAATATCCTCTACGGTTGCCAATGCTGACAATTGCAGGTAGTGACTTACTTTTGGAAGAAGGCAAAAAGCTTTGCCCAATCTGAAAAATATCCCTGGTCTTGCCCTCTCAAAATAGGACATGAAGATTATTGCACAGTGGCAGAAATGTTCTTTGATTGGACTCAAATATAAGAAATGTAGAAATTGAGCCAAAAGATTAGATGGCCTAATAAAACAATTGATAAACACAAAGCAATGGGGATACATACAAAGGAGAAGGGACTATGACAAACCTGGAAGATTGTTTAATATAATGTCAAAAGCTACCAGTATAAAAGACTCCAATTTACTCCTGTCTCCAGATGCTGGAAAAGCTTTTGACAGTTAATTGGAAGCTTTTATTTTTGACATTGAAAAGCATGGGCTTGTCACAAGAATTCATTTCATGGGCAGAAACATTATCTGATCCTCCAAAGGCCAAAATTAAGGCTAATGTGTATAATTGGAGACCATTTCTTTCTTTCTTTTTTGACAAGGAAGCAGCCACAGGCTGTCCACATTTTCCTCCATTATTTGGTTCATCAATAGAATCTCTGGCAGGCAAAATGAAGGAATAAAAATGATGTACTTAAGGCCCACAATTTCATTGTGAGTAGATAATGTGGCTCAATTCTGGGCTGCATGTAAACTTGTGAAATCCACTTCTAAGAAGTCAAGTGGGAGATGAATCTCTTCTCCTGGTAGAGGGGCTATTTGGTTTAGTTCAAGAGATATTTTCCTCTTAGGATCAAATTCTTTATTGCTAAATAAAAATGTATTTCAGATGGTGGCTTCTTTGTCCTTAGAACAGAATCATATCCCAATTTCAACCTATTTCTTCTGTTCTTGTACAGTTTTTTTCCAAAACAATCTCTGTGGAAGAGATGAGCAAAATTTCCAGCAATAGCCATACACTGTTACTTTCTCTAATTTTCTTTTTCTTTCCTAATCATTCACATATATATTCATGTATGTATATATATTATATATATACATATTCATATATGTATATGTATCTCAGATTTTCTGATGGTAACTAGTAAATGAGAATGCTAGGTTCTTTTGTATAAACATAAAATACAATAATAATAATGTCATAAAAAATTGTGATAGGGAATTGTTTTAATGCTAGTTTCACCTAACTATGAACATAGTGGGAAATATGGTGAATTGTACAGTTACTATTCTCTGTCTTTTTAGATAGCTTTTTTGAAGTATAATTCACATATAGTTCATCCAATAGGGTATACAATCTAATTTTTTGGATAGCTAGAGTTGAGAAACCATTACTACAATCAATTTTAGAATTACATCACCCTGAAGTGAAATATCTATTAACAATCTCTGCTTATTTCTTTCTAACTTTTTTATTACAAATTTTTAATGTACATCATAATGTGATTCATTTTGACATGCTTTTCATTGTGACAATTTTCATATATGCAATTTGATAAGCATTATTCATATAGGTTACCCCTTACCCTCCTCTATATTTCCCCCCTCCCCCCTTCCCATCTGTTTCCCATCCAAGTCTTCTCTATCTTTTACTATATAGTATTTTTCTATATGTCCCTGGGTTCCATTTCTGTTTAAGATAGAAACTTTTCCTGTAGTGGTCTTTGTTTCTATCTTGTTAGAACAATTACATGCGATTTCTAGTCCATTTATATTTACCTCATTCTTATCTTCCCTCCCCCCCTTTTA
>VMDO01006289.1:0-102118 GCA_007922755.1 Pedetes capensis | reverse complement strand
CCTGGCTACCCTCCACCTCCGCCCACCTACAACCCCAACTTCCCGCCACCGCCCCCACGCCTGCCCCCCACGCACGCAGTCCCGCCTCACCCTCCTCCAGGCTTGGGCCTGCCACCCGCTGGCTACCCACCTCCCGCTGTGCCCCCTGGAGGACAGCCACCTGTGCCCCCTCCCATCCCCCCACCTGGCATGCCGCCCGTCGGGGGGCTGGGGCGCGCAGCCTGGATGAGATAACGCAGAGCCTTTCTTCCTTGTTTTTAAAGAGAGTTTTCTAGTCAACTTGAAAAATAAGTTTAAGTGGGTAAGCAGCAGGGTACCCTGTATAACGCTAGACAGCTGCAGCATGGAGAGACGAGCCTGACCCCAGGGTTGAAATGGGGGTGTCTTCACACCTGGAGGATAGGGCAGCCGGCGTCAGTGTGGCCTTGGCAGTGCTTCTTGCAGGCTGACTGTGGCTTCAGCCAACGTCATCTATGAGCGTCCTGCACTGGGGGACTTTATACTAGTGAAAATACAATAATAACCAGCCACATTGGCTCAATACATAGCTTCAGTAAGGAGTGACTTTCCTTCTAGAAATCAGTGCCTATTCTTCCTGGAAACCCAATTTTCAGTAGTCAGTTCCATCTGAAGTCAAGCTGTAGTCATCCTCATTTGGTGATGTTCTCTCCCCTGACACCCAGTAGGTCAGATGAACCACGTTTTGATTTATAGCTCTTTGCATCCCTTGTATTAAAATCATTTTGAAGGGGTTGCCTTGTTGGATGGCTTTTTTTTCCTTCAGGGAGAGGGAAGAAATGTTCTGGGAAAGTAATGTATGTTTACATCTATTTGCAAATTCCTGTACATAGAGATATATTTTTTAAGTGTGAATGTAACAACATACTGTGAATCCCATCTTGGTTACAAACGACTTCTTCCGTCAGTTATCCAAATAAAGCCAGTTCTGAAACTAGCCCTTTGTTTGTTGGGGGCGGAAGGTGGGCTCCAGCCCTCAACGGCCCTGGCTTAGGGAGCCTGCTGCAGAACCAGGCCTCAGCCCACCATCTCCCAGGCGCTGGAGTGGGGGAGGAGGTGGAGCCAGGCAGCTGTCTCGTGGATTGTCCTGGGCCCGCTTAGGTTTCCTTTGGGGGAACCACTTGGGTTCCCAGCCAGTGTGGGACTTCCAGCGTCAGTGCATAGAACTCATGCACCTGGGTTAACTATTGCTGCCCCGGGAGGGACGATTCATAGCTTCTGCCACCCACTCTGAGGAGACAGAAGGCGGTCTGAGGCTCCAGGAGTCCACAGCCCACCAGGCCCTGTCTGCCCAGGTACCCCTCGGCCCTCAACAGACAGCAACGAACAGCCGGCAGGAGGCTCACAAAGAGGCCTTTATTATCTAGCTCAAAGTATACACCATCACAATTGTATTGTTACTCCTTTACTAAAATAGTTCAAATCAATGTTTTTACCACACTATCAAAAAGGTTTTCTTGTTTTTTTTTTTTCTTCTCCACAAATCAAAGTCTCTCCATAGAAGGTAGAAATGAGCCGGGAGTCCACAGGCTCTGGCCCTGCATAGCTGGGGCAGGAGGGGGTGGCTGCAGGTCTCACCACGGTCACCTAGAGAGTAGCACAGCCGCCAGCCCAGGGCAGAACCAGACGTTCCAACCCCTTCCCAAAAAGCAGCACAAATACCTTCCCCGACGGTATGAAAAATATACCTCTACCACTGCAGCCATGCACTTAGTTTGTTTCTTTAAAAAAAAAAAAAAAAAAATCAGTAGTATGTATTTTGTTTCCGCTCAAGTTTCAAGAAAAAAAAAAAAATGAAAGGTCACTTTTCTCTTTAAACACTGGTGTGTAGCTAGTAACTTTTGGATAAAAATGTGCCACTCTAAAAAATGTGCTCAGCAGATTCTGACTCCAGGATAGGCGAGGTGAGGCCCCCTGGGCTGGGACTGCAAGGGTGACCTCGGTCACAGTGGGGCCTGGAGACAGTGCGGGAGTCCCCTGGCCTTGAAGATCTAGATCAGCACTGGAAGGAGCCTCGGGAAAGCCATGCCCACCCCTCCCCTCAGGGACTTTCAGAACTAAGGCTCCAGAAGGGAGGGTCACCCAGTGTCACCCTGAGCTGTGGCCCCAGGCTCCCCACCATGGGGTCCCCATCTGGCCCTTGCCAGCCCGTGGCTCTGCAGCTGCCAACTGTACCCGGGCTCACGAGCTCAGGCAGAGTCACTGCTGGCTCTTAACAACTGTGACCACAGCCCTGTCCTGGAGAGCCATCCCAGAGTTAGGTGGGCTCGGGATGCAGCTCATGCCGGCCCTGTGGCAGGCAGGAGGGTTCTTGAAGTGTCCCTCAGATCCCTGGATGCCTGGCAGCATTAGGGACAGGGCCACCACCCCCCAGAGGGGAAGAATCACTTCTAGGCTGTTCTTTCCTGGACCATCTGCGGGCCCCAGGGGCCCCTATTTATTGCTTATGTCAGTGGTGGCCAGACCATCCCGATTGGAACGTGACTTGTGTGGCCCCCATCTCAGCTCTCCCTGCATGGACCCCCATCCCCAGGGCCACTCTGTGGTGCCTCACCAACCCCGCTGCCCACTTAGCAGGAAGTGTCCAGTACCATGACCAGCAGGTGAGGTGGCGGGAACCTCAGCCCATCGCCTGGTCAGAAAGAGCTTCCTGGTAACGGCAAGAGGAGTGCCCTCCCCTCCAGCCCCGCGCGGCCCATGGAGGGCCGTGGGCCTGCCCCTGAGAGTGTGCCACCAGGATGCAGGGGGCCGCTCAGGGAAAAGGGTCCTCGGCTGAGGAGGACGGGGCGCCACCAGCCTGTCCTTCCCGTGGGCAGCCTCCTCTTCAAGCGTTTGCTGCGTAAAGCTCTGAGTACCTTGGACGAGTGAGGCAGGCTGGTGAGGGACCGAACACACAGGAATGGGTGCCAGTGGCTGGTGACGGTGGCTCACGTGGCAGTCAGCAAAGTGGCCTGGCCTCTTACAGGGCTGGGGTCTTATTTGCAGTGTGCCATAAAGTCACCCAACTCTGGGCCTCACTTCCTCACCGAAAAAGATCCCCTGCCACGCGTGAAGGTTTATACACCTATCTATGCTGAAGTCCCATTTGATCCCAGGGCTCTGTAGAGGGGTCTGCAGCTGCTCGTTCACACTGAGGACACCGAGGCTCAGAGAGGGGAGGGCACCTGTGACGAGACAGCACGGCAGCAGAGCTCGGGCCCCAGCTCTGCCCAGCCCGTCCACCTCTGGCTCCTGAGCTGAGAATGAGGACAGGTTGTCCCGGGCTGCGTGGCCTCAGACAGCGGGCAGGGCTAAATGGAACCTCAGAGACCCCATCTTCCCACCAGGGGCCCAAGGAGGCTGAGTGACTTGCTGAAGGTCACACAACAAATTAAAGCCAGAACCAGGTCAGGCTCCTTCCTTCCCAAAGAGAAAAAAGCGTCTCCCTGTGGGCAGCCCGAGCGCTCTGTCCAAATGACCCAGGGTGCAGCCAGCCCTAGGGGAGGCCACGGCTGACCAGAGGCCCAACCATGGCTCCGTTCTGCTTGTCCAGGGCGAGATGGGCAGCTCAGCTCGGAAACTCTCTAGGACCTTCCTATGTTGCTGGAAGCCATGGGAGGAGCCAGCCGGCAGGAGGGACCCACAAGGATAGGGCGAACCGGGCACAGGGAGGGAGGTGGTACAGAGAGAGCAGGTCTGAAGGGGCCAAGGGGCATGAACGCTCAAAACAAGCAGCAGCTGGCATCAGGGTGGCTGGGCACCGCCCCTGGACAGCGGGGAACCCTGAATCCCAGGGTGGAGGGGCAGAAGGGCCTGGGAGCCCCGGCTCAGCCTCCGGTCATGGACACAGGACCCAGGGCTCAGTGAGCCAGGCACAGCAGGCCGGTGCCACCTGGGTCAGGATCTGGGTTCTGGCACCTCTTCCGGTGCGGCGGAAGCTGGGATGGGGCTAGATGACACCCCTTCCACCGAGGGTGGGGCAGGAAGCCTGGACAGTCCCTGGACGCACGTCCCAGAAGCAGCCTCGACTTCTGGGTAACCGAGCGCAGGGCCCAGAGAGGGAAGAAGGGCGTTCAGGCCATTCCGCTGCGGGGACCAGGCAGTGGCTTCTCATCTTCCCGGTTTGCTGGTGTGGGAGGCGGGAGATGGAGGCCGGGCTGGCAGGGTCACACTACACAGCCAGGGCGGGCCGTGTCCTATGTACAATTCACCAGCGAGAAGGACAGTGGCTCGGCAGGCGGGCCCGCTGCACCTGGATCCGCAGAAGGCGGCCCTACAAGGGCCCCTTGAATTGGTTTCCAGACAGGTGCTGCCGGATGGAAGGCTTCGAGCTGGCAGCATCGCCCAGCTTCCTCCAGACCACCTGTGCAGAGGGGCGAGGCGTGAGCGGAGGCTCGGCCCGAGCCCCCTCCGCTGCGCACACCTGCTGCCTCGCGGCTCTGCGAGATCGCGGGAGAGGAAGCCGAGGCTGCGCGAGGCTGGAGACGAGGAGACGAGGCTCTGCCCACCCTCCTGGCCATGCCTGCCCCTGAGCAGGTCACTGCTTAATGCAGGCTCAACCTCGCAGCTGTCCAGCGGGACCCCTAGACCCAGGAGGCAGCCTGGGGGTGCAGTTCAGGACACTCCACCCCTCCCAAGTCCCAGGCTCAGACCCTGCAACCCCACCACCCCCGCTGGCCCCTGCAAGGCTCCAAAGAGACAACAAAGGTGCCAGGGGTAAGAATGAGGCTCTCTTGGGCAGCCCCAGCCTCACAGGCCTGCAGAGCAGAGGGCACAGCCTGCCCGGCCAGCTCAAAGCACTAAACAAATTGCCAGCAGTCACCGAGGACGCCAGCCAGCTGGGAGCCCCAGAGATCGGACAGCCAGGGGACCAAGGGCCAAAGGTTGGGACCTTCGAGATGGAGACCTCAGGCTTTATCCAGAGCCCCAGGCGGGACATTTGTGGGGAGGGACAGATCCGGCAAGAGGTCAGGGGCCCCAGAGCCTCCAGCCTCCCCTAACCAGGCAGGTCCCTCCACTACAGCTGAGCAAGCCGGAAGCGGAAGGGTGTGGCTACGCGGTGCCCCTCCTCCCGTTCTCCACGCCAGCCCCCGCCCCAGCCCCGCCGCGGCTCACGTTGCACATCTCTCGGACGATGGCCTTCTCCTTCTCGCTCAGGTCCTCCTCACAGCTGTCCTGGAGCTGCCGGTCCAGGTTCTCATGCACCTCCAGGACCTGAAGGGACAAGGGCCGGGGTCAGGTGCAGAGAACAGCGGCGGACCGCCGGCGACTCGCCGGACCGCCAAACCTCAGCTTCCCGGGGTCCAAACGGAAGCCAAGATCGCCAGGCTGCCAGGCCACTGGGTAGAGGCCCACGGAAGAACGCAAGAGCAGGCTGGGTGGGGCCACCGCAGACAGGTGGACTCATCCCATGAGCACCTGGAGGACGTGGCACATGGCGGGCACTGCAGCATCCAGGCAAGGGTGGATGGCGTCCGTGGTACTCGCACAAGAACAGGACGGAGGCCCAGGAGCGGGCCAGGTGCGCGTGTGTAAGCCTAGCGCCTGCCCGCTGCACCCAGAGGCCCGAGGCTGGCCCGGGAGGTTCAGTTCCAGCCCAACTCCTGCCCAGACCTCCAGCCTCCCCCACCCCATGCCTCAGTTTCCCCAGCTGCAATGACTCAAGGAAGGTAGACAGGTGACACACCGTAACGGCATCCACTGCCTGAGACCCTCACAGTGCCGCAGGCAGCTGTGGCCTCCCAGCCACCTGCACAGAGACGCAATCCCCACACGCCTGCCAGTCAGATGCCCTCAGCTCTCAAGACAACCCGCGTGTGGCCCAAGGTGATACGGTCCCACTGCACACCCAGCAGCTACCAAGGGCTGGTGGGGGCCATTACCTTCATGGCATGCACGACAGCCTCGGGCTTCTGTCCTGCGGAGCTGTAGCTGGCAGAGGGGGGCGAGGGCAGCTCGGGTACGGGGCAGGCGGGGCCCTGCAGAAGGAATCACACACCTCAGCCCCCTGGCTGGCTCCCAGGTGCTGGTCACAGGTCTGACCATCAGCTCCAATTGCATAGGGCCAGCGCCCAGGCGGCAGGAGATGGAGGCCGGGGCCAGGGGGAGGGGAGGGGAGAGGAGCCAAGGGAGGCCTGGGCACCTGAGGAGCTGGTCCTTGTCTGGCCCGTCCCCTCGCCTCCCCTCCACAGCAGTCCTGCAGCTGAAACAGCGCCTTGTGGGGTGCAAGCCTTAGGGGAGATAGGGGCCCCGTGACCTGTTTGCAGAGGAAGCGAGGGCAGCTCGGGAGGGCCACACCTCGTGTCACACAGAGGCCCAGGAACGGCTGGGCTCAGCTCAGCCCCACTGTCCACCCTCAGTCTGGCCACCTGCTCTCACCCCCAGTTCCTGTCCTGCCTGCTCCCCAGGGCAGTGGGGGAGGGGAGAGGGTGCCCAGGCCAGGAAGGAAGGGGCCCAGCATCTGTTGGACCCTGAGTGTCAGCCTGAAGCTGCCCTCCCTCCAGGTGATGCCTCAGGCTGCAGCGGGGTCCCCAGTCAGCACCCAGGGGCACCCTGGTAGACAGGTAGCCAACAGGGACCCGAACCTGGGGCCACAGTATGTCTGTGCGGCTCCTCACACTGGCAACTGTGGGCCGGCCTGGAAACCAAGTCTTCCTTGCCCTGCGGAGGGCCCATACTGCAGGGCCCCCATACTGTAGGCCCCCCATACTGCAGACCCCTACACTGCAGGCCCCCTCTATTGCAGCACCCCATACTGCAGTGGGCCCCATACTGTAGGCCCCCCATACTGCAGACCCCTACACTACAGGCCCCTACACTGCAGGGCCTCCCAAACTGTGAGGCCAGCACCTCAGCCCAGCAGCAGCTGTGTGGTAATCCTCGGGTCTGGAGCCTTCTATCAGCCGCCAGCCCAGCC
This sequence comes from Pedetes capensis, assembly GCA_007922755.1. NCBI lineage: Eukaryota > Metazoa > Chordata > Mammalia > Rodentia > Pedetidae > Pedetes > Pedetes capensis. The sequence continues at coordinate 95,205 of VMDO01006289.1, read as the reverse complement.
ATCTGCTCTGGGGGCTGCCTGTCCCAGGACCTGCTCCCAGGGCCTCTCAGGTGGGCCTGTTCTGCACCCCCACTGCAGCAGGTACCAATGCACAGGCACGGGAGTGATGCACCCCCGAGTGCCCTAGCCTTGGGGTCCAGGAACGCCAGGCTTGGCCAAGGTCCCCTTGTCTGTGACTTGAGGCAGAGCCCAGCCTGCTCAGGGCCTCAGTTTCCTCGCCTAGGTAACAGGAGTCCTGGGTCCCAGGAAGCCTTCAGATCCCTGGGGAGTTCCCTAGGGCTGCTTCTCTAACTCCAACCCAGGCTGCCTGGTCTCTGGTGCCCAGGCCAGGCTTGTCAAGTAGGAAAACCAAACAGGGATGGGCCCAAGGTATGAAGTGGCTTCCTGGGGTTGCCACAGGAGGCGGGGCCTACACTGGAGCAGAAGGCCACACTCCCCACCTCTGGCCAGCAGGGGGCGCCAGCCACACGCAGACAGAGGCCGGGTCACCCGGCCCAGGTGCCTCAACCGGGAAAGCCCATACCTCTGCCCTGCCCCAAGGAAGACCCCATGGCAACTGGGCCTGGCACCTTCAGCCTAAGTCCCCGTCTGCATGAGCCCCTATCCACCTGCTCTGTGGGCACCCCCAGCTCTGGCACAGACCCCTGGAGCAGTCCAGGAGGCAGCCAGTTCAGGTGGCCAGATGTCCAGCCCTCCTGGCCCACTTCACCAGAGCAGCAGGTGTCAGGGAGGGCAGGGCCTGGGGTTCTGCAAAGGGCACTGGCTGCTGCACAAACAGCATCAGGCCTCCTGGTCCTTGGGTCACACTGGAGGAGCCCAGCGATGCCCTCTACTTGTCAAGTGGCCCGTGGATGCTATGACAGCTGTCCGGCAGATGCTGTTTCCATGTGCCCATTTCACAGATGAGGAGAAAGAGGCCGAGAAAGTGGCCAGCTTGTATAAATGGGCCAGGCCTGGACGCCAGGTCTATGGGACACCAGGGTTGGTACCAGAAGTGGGGAGACCAGCTTTGCCGAGGGGCCTGTCCAAGCCTCGGAAACAAACCACCTCCACCCTGGGCTCAGGCTGACAGCCAGCAGGGCAGGGCAGGGCAGCAGAGGGGTGTACCCACCAAGTTACTGGTTTCACCTCAGGACTGTCTCACCTGAATCGCTGCCCTCACTGAGCCCCATGTCCCAGTTGTTGTTGTTGTTAGGTGATGTCGAGTCGGTATCCGACTCATAGAGACCCTCATAGGGCTTTCAATGGCTGTTTCAGGATTGCCTTGGGAGTGGATTGCCAGGTCCTCCTCCCATTTTTGTGGTGCTGGGAATTGAACTTGGGACCTCAGAGACTGCAGCGCAGTGCTCTACCAACTGAGCTAAATCCCATGTCCCAGCGTAGGCCTAAAAGGAGACCGGCCAGCTGCGGAGGAGCCAGTGGTCACAGGCAGTCCCAGCAGTGATGGGCTGGCTGCCCCCAAGGGGTAAAGAGCCAGGCAGGCTCTTCAGAGCAGACTTGCCAGGGACACACTGGCCTCTGGCTCTCAGCACCAGCCTGGACAGCTTCTGTGCTGGCCTGCCCGGGACACCCCGCCACCACTGAGCTCGCCCTGCTCTCTGCCCATCAGCCCACCGGCCCTGCCCCCACCGTGTAGAGCAGAGACCCCTTTCCCAGCCCCAAATGGCCCTCAACCTCTGCGGTCCACCGCACTCTCATGGGCCTCACTTATCTGCAATGTCGGGTGGCAGAGCTTTATGGGAGATAAGATCCACAAACGCCTCCCAAGCCTTCCCCCAGGAAGCCCCGAGGAGCCTGCCCTGCCTCTGACAGCACCGTGGAGGTCCAGGGGGTGAGTTCTAGAGGCTGTGAGGAGTGAGCCCGCGGGCGGATCACTTGGAGGGATCACGTTATCTGCATCCCCACATCGATAAACGGCCCTCCCCATGACCAGAAGGACGGGGAAGGGTGGGGGGCAGGGCCTGAGGAACCGGCCCCCGGGGGGCCGGCAGCACCTCACTTCTCAGAGCGCTTCATCGCCAAGCAATTAGCGTCTCACTCGGCCATGGGGCTCCTGGGTAAATATTTGGATTATCTGCCGTCAGCAGGCTGGGCCGCCTGCACAACATCAGCAGCTGCATTCCTGGAGAAGCTGGCCAGGCCTCGGAGGGAGCCAGCAGGGGCAGCAGCCAGCTAGGCCGCCCAGCCAGGCTGCCGAGGTGGAGGGGAGAGCACGCCCAGGGAGCCCCTCCTGACACGACGCTGCGGACGACCGTGTGGAGCACAGCCGACACACGTGAGGAGCACCAACCCTGAGCTAGGTGGAGACCCTCCTGCCTCCGTGGAGCAAGCAGATGAGGCATCCAGCTGCAGGGAGGCACACACGTGGGCCGGGACTCCCGAGACCACTCTTCCCTCTGTCTCTGTCGTCCTGGGGGAATGACAGCATGCCTGCCCACAGGCAGCAGCCCAGGGCTGGGCGGCCTCTGCCTAGGGAGCTGGCTCCAAGAGGCCACCTGCTTCCCCTTCCAGACAGGCCAGAGCCCAGGCGAAAACATGGCAGATGACTCTGGAGGCCTGTGGTCATCATCTCAGTACAGAGCCCCCAATGGGGGCTCCTCCGCGCCCTCAGCTATGAAGCCTGGGTAGCAACCCTAGCCTGGGCTCAGGCCAGCCAGGAAGCCTCTCCCTGTGCTGCTGAGGAGCTGCGTCCAGACACTGCCCTGCCCCCAGGGGGCTCCTCTCGCCTGCTCGCTGCACCTGCATGAGGCTCCCAGGGCCTGGGGGGGAAGGGCCCCTTCCCGGGAGGGAGGAAGAGCACCACCGGCCAGGAGCCCAATCCTTGACCGCTGCTGCGGCTTCCCTGGGCCCAGGGCTGGGGCTGAAGACGAGTGCCCACCTCCTGGCTCAGCCACAGGCCAACTGTGTGCCCTATGCAGGCCCCTGGCCTATCTCTGCCTCATCATCTCCGAAACTCAGGGTAGAGGTTCTGGAGAAGTGACCACAGCACCCCCTGGCCCCCACCCCTTGGGCGGCACTCACGTTCTGCAGGGCGTCCTGGTAGGAGGGCGGCAGGGATGTTAGCTGGGACTCCGAGTGGTAGGGGGAGAAGCCTTTCCGCAGCGTCCGGTACTCCCCGGGGCCCGGCTGCTGCAGGGGAGAGGAGAAGAGGGGTCAGACTCGGGGCCCAGAACAGCGCCACGCCAGGACCTTGCTGACACGAAGCTGCGGACAACCGTGTAGAGCGTCAACCCCGAGCAAGGTGGAGACCCTCCCTGCCCCCATGGATCGAGCAGATGCCCAGGTGCAGGGGTCCCGGGCATGGTGCCCCCTCACAGCAGCGGGCCTGCCCAGGGCACCTCCCGGGGCTCCACCCTGTCCCCTCCCGCACCCTCTAGCTGTCCTCTGTAGCAACAGCTCAGTGGCTGCCCTTCTCTAGCATCATCAGTATGCCCACCATGGAGGGCAGCTTTTAATTCCAGACAGACGCTTTATAAATGTGTGTCGTCACCAGGCACAGTGGCCTATGTCATCCCAGCAACCCGGAAGGCGGAGGCAGGAGGATCGCAAGCTCGAGGTCAGAGGCAGCCTATGTCACTTAACGAGGCCCTGCCTTGGGGTGATAAAATATGGGCTGGGGGTGCAGCTCAGCAGCAGAGCACTTGCAAAGCATGTGTGAGCCCTGAGCTCGGCCCCCAGGTACCACAAAAAAATAATAAAAAATTAAAAATAAAAAAACGTGTAGAAAGACCGGATAAACACAGGAATGAGTGAATGAGTGATTGACGGGCCCCTCGACCACGGATCATCTTTCCTCTGCTTCAGGATCCCACATGGGGACTCCCACAGGCCAGTACCCTCCCCAGGGCTGAGGACGGCGCTCTCCAGCCTTCGAGGCCTCCACCTCCCACAGCTCTGAGGCTGCCTGCAGGATGACCCTGGGCACAGTGTTCAGGGTACCTCTGCCATGGGGCAAGGAGCTCCCCAAAGCAAGCCCTGGGTGTTGCCCCTCTGAGTCCACAAGAACCCGTGTGAGCCGGGCTGCTAACCAATGATCGCGGTGGGAGGGAGGCACACGAGGAGGAGACAGGCACAGAGGCCGACCTTAGGTGGTTCCCCTAAGGGCAAAGAGCCCCAGAAAACGGGCTAGGGGCCGAGACAGGAGCCAGGTGACCCCCAGGAGCCTGTGAAACCCCTTGGTGGGTGGGGCTCAGTCCTCATAAGTGTGGCTCTGTCCCCCTAGGTGGGGCTTGGTGCCCATAGGCAGGGCTCAGTCAATGCTGACCTTCTTGGTCCAGCCTTGAAGAAGACAGCTTCTTTCTGTGCCACTAGGATTTCAGTGCAGCATTTCTGACCCAGACCCTCCTTTCTACTTCAAAGGTACTGAGGGAAAGTCACAGCGCTGACAGACTGCAGCCCAATGTCCATCAATCAGCAGGCTTCCGGGCTCTCCAAACAAACCACACAGGCCAGGAAGGTGGGCTGGGGCTGGTGGGGACAGGCTGGGCTGCAGCTCTGTGCGGGGTCCCTCCTCCCACATCACAGCCCCCTCGCTCCGCCTGGGAGCCCCCCAGCACACACACACACCCTGCTCATCTCCCAGCCCCCATTTCTCCCAGGCCCCAAGCCTCGCAGACTCCCTAGGTTCTGTTGCCAGATCCCCACCGGATCCAGGTGGCCTGCCTGCCATCCCAGCTACCAGGTCTCCAGCTCTGTCCTGGGCCTCCTGCCGGTGCCAGAGGGAGGGAAACCTCAGGTCACAAAGGTACCCTAGGATGCCACCAGAGGGCAGGTGGGACAGCACAGAACTGAGCTGTCACTCCCCCAACTAAGCCACCCCTTACCCAGCACCTGTCATAGAGCCCAGCCCAAAAGGAAGCCCCCAGCCAGCCAGGTGGGCACGCACAGGTGGGTCATTTGTAGGTAGGGCTAGGAGCGTTTCCTCAGCCTCAGGGAAGCGCTGGGTGGGATCCACCATGGCTGGGCAGGTGAACAGAGAGTTACCCTCTATTGTTGTTGTTGTTAGGTACCGTCAAGTCGAGTCTGACTCATAGAGACTCTATGTACAGCAGATGGAAACACCTGCTGATTCTGTGCCAGGCAAACCATCTTATTTATGTTTAAGCCCATTGTTGCAGACACTGTGTCAATCCATCTGGTGGAGGGTTTTCCTCTTTTGCGTTGACCTGCCACTCTCCCAAACATGATATCCTTCTCCAGGGATTAATCTCTCCTGACTACATGTCCGAAATATGTAAGACGCAGTCTGGCCATTTTTGCTTCCAAGGAGCACTCTGGTTGTACTTCTTCTAGGACAGATTTGTTGGTTCTTTTGGCAGTCCATGGTATATTCAATAGACATCTCCAGCACCACAATTCAAAAGCATCAATTCTTTTTCTGTCTCTCTTGTTCAATGTCCAGCTTTCACAACCATATGATGTCACTGAAAATACTATGGCATGAGTCAGACGCATCTTCGTCTTCAATGTGACATCTTTCCTTTTCAGTACTCTAAAGAGATCTTTTGCCACAGCTTTTGCCCTCAAAGTGTGGTGGGCCTCACTGGCCCCACCCCGCACCATCTGCAAGGGAGTTTGCCCAGGGGTCTTGGCACAGCCTCAGCCATCAAATGAGACTGCAGTGACCCTGGCCACTCAGTGGCCACAGAAAGTCAACCCTCCCTGGCCTGCAGAGGGTCACACCAAATACCCAGAAGAGAAAGAAGTGGCCCATCGGGGTCCAACACTTCTCACCCCACCATGAGTACCTCTCTGATAGAGAACCTTTAACTCCAGGCAAAAGCCAAAACCCCAAACCAAATCACCCACCTGACCAGCTCTCTGCGATGGTCATGATGGTTATGACAGTCTCCAATCCCAACCCACCTCAAATGTCCAAGGATAAACATCTGGTAGGCCCCATGGCCTTGCTCTCCCAGGCCGTTCTGCAGGACCATCTCTGCTGCCTCGAAGGCTGGTGGTGAAATCGAAGAGGCCAGGTGCAGGGCACTCAGCCTGGCCCAACACACACAGTGACATCCCCTTGGCCCCAAAACCAGAGGGGCAAGCTCAGATTGGAGCTGTGGCTCCCCCAGCCAGCCCAGGGTCAGGGACGGCCGTGCCCGCCCTGTGCTCACCCACACACCAGCTCAGCTTGAGCCCAGCCTCCCTCGCTCCATGGCTTCTCTGGCACTCAACCAAATGGGGTCCTGAGCAGCCATAGCCTGTTAACTGAAAACACAGGGGCACCCCAGCTTATGCCACAGCCTCCTCCTCTCTCCTCCCCTAGACAACTTCCTTGGGAGGGGTGGGGGCTCTTTTTAATTAGCAGCATGCAATTCCCACCCCTGCGTTGGATGAGCATCTATAAATACATGCATGCCCACAGAACTTTATTAGCAAGCCACAAAGCCAGGCAGGAAAAACGCACAATCTCTCATTAAGGGGCAACGTGACTAATGAGGCATCAAATGAGTAACCATTACCACGCTTAAACCCAAATTACAACTCCTGCTATTTGCCGTGTTGGTCCCTAGGCAGAACGCGATCCTCGGCTTCGCATCATAAGGGGAACCTGGAGCTGAACTGCCTTCCGGGCTGGGCCTGCCATCGCGGTGTATGTGGCCCTCAGGGAGGCACACTGCCATGACAAACATGCCCACCTTGAAGTCTCCCCTGGGGAGAGACCCCACATCCCAAAGGAAAGAAGCTCCCTCACCCAAGGACTGGCTTCCAGCCTGCTAGGGGCTGAAGCAGGAATTCTGTAGCCCTTATGTCTGTGGCCCCCCAGCCTTGCAAACCCTCAACAAGACCCTTGCCCCTCATCTGGGCACACGAGACTGTCCAGCCCCTATCGTCCACTTCTAGGCTTCTGAAGGGCAGCAGGAGAGTTCTGCATTGAGCAAGGAGCTACACACGGTGAGGGGCTCCTCTTCCACAGAGGGTGAAGAACAGTGCAGGCCTCTGTGGCTCAGCACTTAGCAGGGACTTGCTGTGAACCTCTGGCTGCTCCGGGACCATCTCTGGGCCTCAGGCTCCTCTGGAGCAGGAGGCAGCCAGCTTGTGGCTTCTCCATTCCCAAAGGGCTCTCCCTACAGAGCTTCAGGGGCACAGTGGGGGTAACCCTGGGATGAACCCTGTCAGACATTGTCACAGGGGGTTGCGAACAGAAAAGGGGGGAGGAAATGGAGGCCAGGAGGCTGCCAGCCTCCCCAGCCCACCCGCCTGGGCTTCCTTGCTGGGGAGGGGGTGACCACAGCTGTGAGCAGGATCTGCTGCCTGGGCTCAGCTGGGGGAAGCTCCTCTCACACCAGCCCCCACTCCAGGGGGCTTTTGGCCCAGGAATGTGACATCTGCAGCAGCAATCCTCACCAGGGCCTCCGGAGCACCTACTGTGCGCCAAGCTGGAGGGCGGGCACTGTGATAGTGCAGAGTGTCCCCCCAGCAGCCTGCCCACTGGGGACCACTCAGCCCAGCAGGTCCAGAGCCCCAGGCTGAGTTAGGAGGAACAACCAGCCGGGACCCCTCAGCAGCCCGCAGGCCATGGCGGCAGTGGACTTCTTTTTTTTTTTTTTCTTTTTTTTCTTTTTTGCGGGACTGGGGATTGAACCCAGGGCCTCACGCTTGCATGCTCTGCAAGTGCTGGACCACTGAGCTGCACCCTCAACCCATTTTTTGTTTACTTTTTGAGGCAGGGTCTCACTAAGTTATGCAGACTGCCTCTGGTCTCGAACTTGCAAACCTCCTGCCTCCGCCTCCCCAGCCGCTGGGATTACAGGTGTGCGCCGCCACACGCAGCCGTGGTGGACTTCTTGTAGAGCACAGGACACCGGCAGGAAGCCTAGACCCCATTTCTACCAATCCCACTCCCGCTTATGGGCCAGCCTCCCAGGCCTGATGAAAGGTGGAGAAAGGGACCGTGGCCCCCAGGCCTGCAGACCTCCCTCCCATCCACTGTCCCCAGCCATGCAGAGGAAATGCTGTGGGAGGTCCCAGGGTGGGTCTGGGTGCTGAAGTCCGGAAGCGGTGACCCACCCAGGAGGCGCTGGGGAATGGCTCACCACCCTGCTGGCCACGCTGGTCCTCCCTGCAAACAGAGGGCTGGACGCAGGTCTTTGGGAGAACGTTCGCCCACCAGGGGCACTGGAGGCCAGACCGGACCAAAGCTGCTGGAATCCCAGCTGCCACCTGCCTCAGGTGGAGTCCCCAAAGGGGAAGCTCGCAGAAGGAGGGAGCAGAGATATGCTGCACCCACGGGGCACCCTGAGTCAGGGACTGCCCCAGCTGGCTCCACTCAGGCTGAGTGGGGTACAGTGGGAGCTTGGAGGTTGGACCCACACGCCAGCCACAGCTGTGAGCAGCCAAGGGAGCACAGCTTGGTCCTTTGTTACACCCTCGGTTTCTCACCACGGTGGCCTGGCAGCCCCTCGCCCAGGGCCTGGCACAGTCATGCTGCTGCAGATCAGAGGTTCTCAACTGGGGGTGATTCAGCCCCTGGGGGACATGTGGCAATGTCTAAGACATTTCTGGTTGTCACAGCCAGGGAGGTATATATCAGCACGAGAGGCTGCTACCCCTCCCATAATGCCCAGAACAGTCCCCAAAACAAAGCACTCCCTGGGCCCACAGGCCCCTAGGGCTGGAGCCTAGATGGGGGAGGAGCGTGGGAAGACCCCCAGGAGGGGAAGGCAAGGATGGCTGGGGTCACTGGAGGCCTGAAGGCTGGTAGGAAGGTGGTCAGTGCCTGAAGGGGGCACCTCCCTGCTGGGCACAGGGGGAGATGAGTTGGCCCTGCCTAGCCCCCTCCCCCCCAGTCACAGGCCCTGCTCTGCTAGTCAGGCAGCAGCCCAGAGAGCCCCCCAACCTGGCCACTCCCACCAGCCCTCAGGACTGTGCAATCTGGGCACAACCCCCAGCTGGCTGCCCACTGGCTGAGCAGTCCCATAGACCTCACCCAACAACCTGGGATGCTCCCCTGGGAAGCCACAGCAGGGCAGGCCCAGGCCTTGGCAAAGCCCTCCTCCAGCCCTGCAGGCGGGTTCTGCTGCAGAGCAGGCATTTCCTGCGACCCCGCTGACCTGCAGTCAGGACCTCCGAGGAGAGAGGTGGGAGAGGGGCTCTCTTGCCATGACTTCGCAAAACTGGGAATTCCCAAGAGGGCAGGACCCAAAAAGAATCTAAAGGCAGGACAGTACACCCCAAGGGTGGGGGTCAGCTGCCAGGAAGGGACAGGGAGATTGGGGAGGGGGACAGAGCAGACACACCACACTGCACTCAGAGCGGCCTCCCCCGCCTCAGCACCACGGCAAACCCCTCTCCCCGCAGCTGTACCTGGAGCCAGCTTCTCCTGTGGCCATAAGGGCAGGGCAACTGCAAGGAAAGAGAACAGTGTCACCCAGCAAATGCCAACATGGTATTGTCCCCTCTGCCCAGCTATGGGACCTCAGCTGGGCTGGAACGGTTTTCACATACTAAGGACCACAGCGCCTGCAGCTGTAGCACTGCAGCTTCCGATCCCATCAGATCTCAGAAGCTAAGCAGGGTTGGGCCTGGTTAGTACCTGGATGGGAGACCCCAGGGAAACACCAGATACTGTAGGTTTGGAAAATGGACCCGGCAACCCACTCCCAAAAATCAATCTGCCATTGAAAACCCTATGAATAGCAGAGAAGCACTGACAATAGTGTTTTTGGGGGGCTGGAATTTAGCTCAGTTGGTAGAGCGCTGCGCTGCAGTCTCTGAGGTCCCAAGTTCAATTTCCAGCACCGCAAAAAATGGGAGAAGGACCTGACAATCCACTCCCAAGGCAATCCCGAAACAGTCAGCCATTGAAAACCCTATGAGGGTCACTAGGAGTTGGATACCGACTCGACGGCACCTAACAACAAGAAGGACCACAGCTACCCTGGGCATGGGGTCCCTAGGGAAACCCACCAGATCATAGCCTGCCCCAAAGCTTAAGTACCCTAATACCCTTCCGTGGAAGCAGCCCTCCTCAGAGGCCCTAGGGTGCTGGCCTAGAGGGACCCCAAGATCCCAGCCAGCACTGGGTGCAGGTGACCCGAGAGGCCCTTCACAAGAGCGACCCCCTGGTGACAACTGAATTTGCTTTCTTTATTTCCTTGTTTACTCTTAAGAGAACTCATTTGTAGGCCATTGGGAACAAGGAGGTTGCCGCTCTGGCTTGGGGGCCCTGAGACTTCTTCCTCATTAGCACTCAGATTAGGCAGTGGAGATTAAACGTGAAGTGCAGCTAATGTCACTTCTGTGCAGCTGGCACCTCCTGGCCCCACTCCTCGGGCAATTTCCTACCCCAAATCCCATTGTCAAACCTGATGTAAGGACCACCAGGACCACATAGCCTGGGGCAGGGACCCTCACAGCCTCCCAGGCCCCCGCAAGTCTAATTACTCCTTCCAGTGAGGTGGTGAGGAACGGGGATCGGGGGGCGTCTTTGGAGGGGTGCAGACTTGCAAACTCCAAATCCCTCTGTGGCTGCGGAGTCAGAGTAACTTCCTGGGCCTCTGCTCGCTCACTCGGACACGGGCCAGGCAGGGGCTCAAAAGGGTTGCTGGGTGGTTTACAACCCACAGTCATGGCCAGCCCATCCCACACCTCAGCGCTTTCCACAACTGCCCTTTAACCCTGAGTGACGTATGTGGCAGGTGCCATGACTGGTACTGTTACAGGTGGGGAAACTGAGGCACAGAGAGGTCATGCCAGCTGCCCAATGCCACTCAGCTGGTAGGCCGCATTGTGAGATCTAAACTAGGCCCTCTAAAGACAGAGTCTGGACCTGGATGACTCTCAGCCCATACCTGGCTCCCTGCAGTGCTAGAGCACAAGATGCCATTCCTAGTCTCCCATCTACCACCTTGCTAGACTGGCCACCTAATTGGAGGCTGGGAAGCAGGGCTTCCTAACAGGGAGAGGGCAAATGGAGTCTCAAGTTTCTGTTAAGAAAGCATTTCAAGTTCTCAAGAGCCCCAGAGACTATGCTGCCCAGGATAGAGCGGATAGGAGTGGCCAACTCCAGACAACAATGGGAAGAACAGGGGCACCTGAGCTGGCTAACAACGTAGCACATCAGGGAAGACACTGGGGAGCCCAATTGCCACCATAGAAACAGTAAGGCCAGCATCTCAGGAGAAACCCAAGGATCAGAGGAGCCCTGCCCTCCTCGGGGACACAGGAAATAAAACTGAAGCCAATGATGGGCTCAGATGGCAGTAGATCCTGTCCTCCAGCCTGTTCAGAATGCCAATGAAGAACAACACACAGTTCTTTGGGACACGACAGGCCCTGGCCACCAGTAGAGAAGGAACAGTCAGCAGGACCTTGCAAATCCTAGGCCCTCATATCCAGGGAAAGGCCGGTGCCAAGCACTACCCAGGAGCACTTCCAGAGACACATCACACTCTGTACTGGGAATCACCAGCCCTGGTTTATAGAGAGCAAAGTGAGGCACCAGGAGACAAAGGGTTTTGCCTGGAGCCACGCATCAGGTGAGCAAAAGGGCAAGGATGGTTTGATCTCAGATCCCTCTAGTTCCCATTCCTGGTGGTGTACACCAGGCCAACACCACTGCTTCAGACTGAACTGTGCCCCCAAAATTCACGCTGATGTCCTAACCCTGAGGACCCCAGAAAGGGGCCTCCTTGGAGCTGGGATCCCTACCGAGGTAATCAAGTTAGTGAAGGCCGTGGGGTGAGCTGAATCCAATGGGACTGGTGTCCTCACAAGAAAGAAAAATTAAAGCAAACACAGCAAAGAGGGAAGAGAATGAAAAGACACAGGGAGAGATGCCACCTACAAGCCAGGAAGAGTGGCCTCAGAAGGAACCAGCCCTTCTGACACCTTGATCTTGGACTTCCAACCTCCAGAACTGGGAGAGAATACGCTTGGGTTTGTGGAACTCAATTATGGCGGCCTGAGCAAACTAATACAGCATCTGTGCCCCGAAGTTCTCCTCTACCCAGGCCTCAGTTTTCCCGCCCCCACCTGGAGTGAATCGTGGGTCATTTTCAGTGATCCTGCGGTCCTCACAGGATGGGGCAGAGGTGGGCACAGGGCAAGGAGGAGAAGCAGGCTAGGGGACTTTCCTGGCCTCCCTCAGCAGCAGGGAAGCTGGCTTCTGGCCTGCGCCAGAGAGCATAGGAGCCTCTTGCGCTTTTGTGAAGCTGGCTTCTTTGGCCAGTACTGGAGGCTTCATTTACCAGCCCAGCAGGGGGCTAACCAGAGACAGAGGCCCCAGCGTCAATTACAGCCACCCCCCACCCGGGTCCGGCTGGGCACAGAGAGTCCACAGGAAAAATAACGTGTGCGGAGTCTTGAGATGAATCATCACGGAGGAAGCAGCTGTGTTGATGAAATTTTAAAGCCGACATGAGAAAGAAAATACGAACTGCAATACAGTAATTTAGCCTGTGAACACTCCAGCACATTTTTAATTAAAGCTATTTTGGAGTTAAATAGAGGCCATGGGGGGGGGGTAGTGCGGGCTGGAATCCCAGAAGGCTTTCTGGCCTCCCACCCGATCCCCAAGGCCACACCACCTTATCACGTTTCAAAGAATAATATTCCTCACTCCTGCCTTTTGCCAACGAGCAGATTCCCTGCTTTGCAGAGAGCTGGGGGGTTCTGTACAATTTGATTTCACTGGCAAGATTTAAATGGCGACTAGAGCCACGAGGCTGAGGACAGCAGCCCTCTCACAGCCGTCATCTCCTTTCTTCAAGATACCCAAACACCATCACCCAGGCATTGCTTGGTTACCTCCAATAACGGGACTCTCACTATCTGAGGAAGCACCTTTCCCTTGGTCAAGCAGACATCCTGATTCTGCAGGGAGAACCAGCCTCCTCCATGGGCCCAGGAGGCTGGGTAGGGAGCAGCCACAGGCTCCCCAGCTGTATCCACCCAGTTTGGCCATGCTGAGGCCCAGAGACATATGTGTGACCCTGAGGTTCTGCAGCCCTGTCCTTCAGCAGCTGACAGCTCAGCAGGGGTGGGGGCCAGGATCCCTTGGGGGGGACATGACATCCCCCAAAGCTCGGAGCAAGTGCAGAGCCACCAAGGGCAGTCAGGAGGGGCTGTAAGCAGAGGCCTGCCGGAGCAGGGAGCATAGGAGGCCAGGAAGGAAGCTAGGAGCCCATCTTCCCTATGCTCCCCAGAACAAGGCCCCTGCTTTCCTGATTGGGGAGGGGGTTCCTCCCACATGGCTCTCTTCATCCCTCCATCCTCCAGAAACCCCCTCAGCCCCATGAGTCTCACTGGCCAGAACAAGAGCCAGATTGGACCGGGTGTGCCCTGAGAGCGGGTGGCTGCCTCGTCGCCCCTGCATCCCCAGGGCCACACACACAGCAGGTGGTCAATTACACAGAGGGAACAGGTGCCCGTTTTACAGAATAGCAAACATCGCTGGGGAGACAAAGTGGCTTGAGGAGCCTCACAAAGCTGGTGCCATTCAAGTCACCCCAGGAATCCAAAGGCAGGCAATGGAGGCATCAGCGGGCACCAGCTTGGGGCCCTTTCTCTCTCTCTGCCTCTCCATCTCTTTCTCTCGCATGGCTCCAAGCCGCAGCACCCACACACCCCCGAGGCCAAGCTCTGGCAGCTGCAGGTGGGGACTCCTCTGGCCCTGCGACATCAGGGCCACCCCACCATGGCGGCACAGGGACAGGGGCAGGAAGGCACTCGAGGCTGAGGCCCCAGCACCACACAGCTGTCCCTTCTCAGGGCACTGGGTGTGGCTCTGACACTCGTTTGGTGGGAGACCCTAAGCAGGACCCCTGCTCCCAGCACAGTCCATGTTTTTGTTCTGTTTTGTTTTTTTTGCGGTACTGGGGGTTGAGCCCAGGGCCTCGCGCTTGCATGCTCTGCAAGTGCTGGACTGCTGAGCTGCACCCCCAGCCCATTGTTTTACTGTTTTGAGACAGGGTCTCGCTAAGTTACGCAGACTGCCTCTGGTCTCGAACTTGCGATCCTTCTGCCTCCACCTCCTGAGCTGCTGGGATTACAGGCGTGCGCCACCGCGCCCGGCTAGCACGGTCCATGTTGAGGAAGAGGTGGGATGGGACCTGGGCGCCCCTCCTCCCAGCACACAGAGACGCACACAAGTTCATCGCCTGCCACCAGAGCCGCTCTGCTTCCCGGGCTCTGCCTGGGTAGAGAACAACGTTGTACGATAAAGCGCTTCCGCACAGGCGAGCGGAGCTCTCTGCACCTGGACCTGGCAAACAGCCAGGTGAAGGCAGGATTCTGTCCCCAGATCCCAGTCTGGCTGCTGGTAACCAGCCAGCCTGGGACCAGGCAAGGGCCAGCATCTCCCTGGCGGTGCAGAGGCAGAGGTCTGCAGCCTGCGGCAGGCTGTGGGCACTGGTGGGAGGTGGGAATGTGGGCAGAGCCTCCCACAGCTGGCTCTAGGGAGCAGGGCAGAGCAGGCACGGAGAGGGACGGCGCCAGCCAGAGACGCCTCGATCAGGTCCCTGTCCACCCCGATTCTGTGCAGCGGGGCACAAGGCAAGTGGACACAGCTACGAGTGGAGAGGGCCCCCCGGGGAGGCCAGGAGGCACCCCAAGAAGGACAGACAAAGAACTGCTGCACCAATGCCCCCAAGTGTTCCTTTTCCACGTCCATGGTCAGGCCCACCACTCGGAAGTAATATATCGGTTCCCAGGAGGACAAAGGAGCCCAGGTCAGCAGGGACGAAAGGTCAAGGGACACCTCGTCCGTGCAGAAGCAGGACCAGGGGCTGCTCCTGGATGGCAGAGCACAACCCCAGGGAAACAGGCACTGTTACCAGACAACCTGCTGGGCTGCGTGCTGACCGTGGGCTCAGGAAGCCCAAAGCCCCTTCTGCCCACCAGTGGCAGCCAGAGCTGGGGACAGAATCCTGCCTTCACCTGGCTTGTTGCCAGATCCAGTGCAAACAGCACCCCACACTGGGAGCTCAGACACAGAACAGTCAGGCTGAGGCAGACTCTGACCATGGACCCAGAGAGCCTGAGCTCGAGCCCCCAGAACCTGGTGCTGGCCCTCGATCTGCGGAGCAGGGACCCATCCCCAGGAGCCAGCACTGCGCTCTGCGGAAGGATGGGGACCTTCCAAAGCAAAGGTTCCCCTGAGCCCTAATGGCACCCTCTCTTCCCCATAATACTCCTAGCATGGCCCAATCCACACCTCCACACTAGCAACCACGTGCAGGCCAAGCCCACATGGAGTACTGGGGTCTAGGGAGCACCCCCCCGCCCCAGTGAGACGCCCCCCACCCAGCCTTGGGAGCCAATCCATCCTGCAGTCCAAGCCATCCTGCCACACAGCAACTGCAGGTGACATAAAGTCACAAATCCCAGCCGGGTGCAGTGGTGCACACCTGTAATCCCAGCGGCTAGGGAGGCAGAGGCAGGAGGATCGCAAGTTCGAGACCAGAGGCAGTCTGCGCAATTTAGCGAGACCCTGTCTCAATAAAAGTAAAAAATGGGCTGGGGGTGCAGCTCAGTGGTCCAGCACTTGCAGAGCATGCAGGCGCAAGGCCCTGGGTTCAACTCCCAGTACCAAAAAAAAAAAAAAAAAAAAAGTCACAAAGCCCAGCCTACAAGCCGGTGCCTACTGTGCTCCGGAGCTTGTGGGTGGTGGCTGTGGGTCAAGGACACAGTGGGGAAGAAAAGTCCCACCAGGCTACAGGCACTGACCACAAGACCCCGGCAGAG
Organism: Pedetes capensis; assembly: GCA_007922755.1. Taxonomy (NCBI): domain Eukaryota; kingdom Metazoa; phylum Chordata; class Mammalia; order Rodentia; family Pedetidae; genus Pedetes; species Pedetes capensis. The sequence continues at coordinate 79,515 of VMDO01006289.1, read as the reverse complement.
TGGGCCATAGGGGTGACTCGGTGGGGCTGTGCTCCCTTAAGTCTGTGAGTCTCCGAGCAGCCACCGGTGGGCAGAAGGAGCCTTGGGCTTCCTGAGCCCACAGTCAGCACCCAGCCGGGCAGGTCGTCTGGCAGCAGTGCCAGGCATCTGAGCTGCCCCTGGGGTTGGTTCCTGGAGAGACACTTTGGGCAGCCAGGGTCGGCCACTTACAGTGGGTACAGCAGGGGAGGAGGATGCTGAGATTCAGCCAGGGGTAGATATAAGGGGAACAAAGACAGGAGGGATCGGCCGAGCCGGCTGGGCCCCTGCCTGGTGCCTAACCAGGGCCAACCACAGCCTCCCATCACAAGCCCCAGCCACGGCAGCAAAGACATCTTGGCTCCTCTACTCTCTAGTCACCCTCTACAGGGGGTCTCTTAGCAGACACACCTCCTCCCCACAGCCTGCCCAGACTGCTAAGCCTGGAACCCCACAGGCTCACTGCCTCCGCTGTTTGTGGGGCCAGGGCCAGGCAGTGAGAGGGGAGACCCGACCCACACAGGAATGGACCAGCAAGTCCAGTGTGGTAAGGCTGATGGGGGCAGGGCATCTATATGGGTCTGCCCAGCCCTCCTGCCTCCACTCACCTGCCTGCCAAAGGGACAAGGAGGCCCATTTCTTTTTTTTTTTTTTTTTTCTTTTTGGTACTGGGGGTTGGACCCAGGGCCTCACGCCTGCATGCTCTGCAAGTGCTGGACCACTGAGCTGCACCCCCAGCCCATTTTTTTACTTTTTGAGACAGGGTCTTGCTAAGTTACACAGACTGCCTCTAGTCTCGAACTTGCGATCCTCCTGCCTCCACCTCCCAAGCTGCTGGGATTACGGGCGTGCACCACCGCGCCTGGCAAGAGGCCCATTTCTTCACCATCTACGTGAAACCGCCCCATCCCCTGCGTGTTTGCAGACCCAGGGGGAAGGGGCGGTCGGTGTGGTCAGGAAGGCCCAGCGTTCCTGAAGCCTGGCTTACAGTGACGACTGGGCCCCAGACCAGGCTTCCCAGGTGGCTGGGGCGGCAGTAGGGGCAGAAGAGAGCGATGGGCACCCAGAGGAGGGGAGCCCCCAGTGAGCTGAGGAATGGGGTGGGCCCTGGGGCAGTGGACCTCGGGGTTCAGGAGCCCCCACCCCCGCAGCCCCCCTACCTGTGAGAGGAGCTTGTCACCCTCCAGCAGCTTCACCTTGGTCTCCAGCTGCCTGATGTGGAGGGACGAGGGATCTGGAGGGACAGAGAGGAAGCGAGGGCAAGTTAGCCACCAGCAGACCGTGCCAGGGTGCAGCCTGGCCGCCCTCACACCCTCCACCACCCGGGGCCTGTGAGCCTGGACCCGTAGGGCTTTCCCTCGCCCGCCTGCCCTGCAGGCCACTCCTTCTGCTTCTGAGGTGCTTCAGGCCCAAGAAAAGTTTTCATAGACACCCCAGGGCCCAGAGTCCAAGAGGCCCTTCTCTGCTATGCAGTGGGGAAACTGAGGCTCCCAAGCAGGTCAAATGTGATGGCTCAACTTGATTGTACTGAGAGACGCCTAGGAGATTAGTAAAGAGCACTTCTGGGCGTGTCCGGGAGGGCGTTTCCTCAGATAACTGGCAGGTGAAACAGCAAATGAGGGGTGAGGCCCCAGTAGGCTGGGGGTGTGGATGGATGCAATTGCTCCCACCAAGCCTGGGCTGCTGGCTCTGAAACCGTAAGCCGTAATCAGTCTCCCCTCCTTGAAGTTATTCCACTCGGGGATTTTGTCACAGCAGCAAAAGGGTGACTAATACGTCGGCCTGGGATCTCTCTCCTCCATCCAGCCCGACTCACACACGAATGGATTAGGACCCGGGCGCTTCTTCCACAATCCTCGCCAGGCATCACCTACCCAGGTGAGCAGGTGCCTGTCCTGGCAGCTGGAGCCAGGGCTGGCTGGTGCCCCAGCAAGATGCTGGAAGGGATCTCCCCACTCTCAGACTTGTTTCTGAGTGAGGACCCAAGCAGACGACCCCATGCAGACCACTTCTGAGGAGGGGAAACCCACCTGCCCTCACCACGTTACAGCATCAGAAAAGCAGGGGCTTTCTCATCCCCATTCCCCGTCCCCACCCGCCCACCCTGTAGCGCTGGTCTCCTCTCCCCACCAGACTGGAATGACCTCCAGCCCAGGCTGCCCAGGACTCAGGCAGGGCAGGGACAAGCCAAGCAGGGTGGCCACAGGGACTGCAAAACCTGTCCCAAGCCTCTCTGAGAGTCATGTGGCCTGGGACACTTCACTGTGTGGTCACACCTGGTTCAGGACAGACTATTATACTTCTTCTGCAGTCATAGCCCTGTGGCATCCGATCCCGTCAGCTCTCGGAAGCTAAGCAGGGTTGGGCCTGGTTAGTCCTTGGATGGGAGACCGCCTGGGAACACCAGGTGCTGCAGGCTTGGGAGAAGGACCTGGCAACCCACTCCCAAAACACAATCAGCCATTGAAAACCTTGTGAACAGCAGAGAAGCACTGACAATAGTGTTTCCCCTGTTGTATGTAGGGTCGCTATGAGTCGGATACCGACTCGACGGCACCTAACAACAACAACAACAACAACATTACACTTCTTGCCAGACGCCAGCCAGGACTCTGTCCCTCCACAGCTGGTCACCTCTTCCCATTATCCCCACCCCCAAGGGAGGAGGGGCCTTACCTTGACCTTGGAAGGCCTTTATCCCAAAGCCAACCTTCCCCCAGAGGACTCAGGGTTGGGGATCAGACCCCATGGGCTTCTACCACTCCTGGGTGGGCAGAGGGGGTGTGGGTGCTGCTGAGGACAATCCGGGAGTGCCACAACAACCTTGGCAACAACCAAGCATCCCTCCACGCCCCACCCCCGCCCCCAGAGCCAGACCAGGCCCGGGGAGCCCTGCGACTATGTGTCCTTGGGTATAAATGTACTGTCCTTGCCGCTCTGAGCCCACAGGCTCAGACAGGGGCGGATGTGGAGCGCACTGGCGCCCAGCAAGGATACAGGTCCTCAGAAACACCTGGGCCCACAGAGGTGCCCACTTCCTGGGCCTTCCACCTGTCTGCTGCGGGACCCTGAGGAAGCTCAGCCACACAGCCCAGGTCCCCAGGGCCCAGCTGAGCATCTGGTCCAGGCCTGGGCAGGAATGGGGGTGCCTGGCCCAGCCCACTCAGTGCGGGGGATGGGGGTGTGGCAAACCAGACCCCCCTCCCCCTCCCCGCCCAACAGTCACCTCTCAGGAATGTGCAGCTTTCCAGGGAGGAGAGGAGGAAGGCAGGGAGGCTCCCACAAGGCCTGGCTACCCCACCCTTGGGAATGACAGCCACGGCCCGGCATTGGGCAGCACAAGAGGGGAGCCCTTTGGGGGCCCCAGCCTCACCATGCCAGCACCACGGCCCACATAGCAGCGAGTGAAGCAAGATTGCCAAGACGTGAAGGGCGGGAGCCCGGCCCACTGCAGGGAACTGGGGAAATGGGATTTGACTCAAGACACGGGATGACACCAGCCGGCCCAGCCAGGCCCCTGGGGCCTCAGCTATACAATGGCCTCAGTTTACTCCCTGGCCAGCCAATGCCAACAAGCAGTTCCTACGCTGACTCTACACGCAGGTGCGATGGGCAAAGGCCCCCTGCTCAGGGTGCTCTTGGCCCCTCTGAGGGTGGTGGTGGGGGGAATCAGGGTTCAGCCTGGGGTCCCCAGAGCTTCATGTCCTGCATCCTGGCAGCAGGAGACCCCCTGGCACACCAACTGGGTAGCAATGAACCGGGCACACTCCAAAGACCTCTTCCAGTTAAAACCAGAAGTTCCCAACCACCACCTGGCCAAGGGTTCCGTCTGGCGGGGTGGGTAGGGAGGGGAGGGCCCACTGCCCACTGGCCTCTGGCATCCAGCGCCTTGTGGAAGCCTTGCACATGACAAGCACCCGTCACCTTTTCCAAACGAGAAGGGCAAAAGGAACAAAGCGTCCCCACTCAGGGAGGCAAGCCGCCTACCCCTTTCCCTCCACCATGGCCTGCCCTGCAGGTCAGCACCAGGGGCCACCCTGGCCAGCACCTTGGAGAAGAGCTGGCAGACGAGTTCCTGCCCCATCCCTCCCCTGGATCCTCCACTGCAGCAAAACCCTTGGGCACAGTCCCAAGCCCCCACCATAGGACAGTGCCCCCGGGCAGGCGCAGCCCCAATTCAGGATGAAGATCCGGCCACGTTTGTTCAATCACTGGCCAGGGTACTAATGATGCACTGCCCTTTACCAGCCATAGAGCCATCCAGAACACAGGCACATGGCCCCTCATCTCCCTCTGTGGATTTCTATGGGGTTAGCAGGCAGCTCCCGCCACTTCCCTTCTTTGTCAGATCAATCAGAGTCACGGATTGGGACCCAAACCTGAGGATATACCATCCAGCCTCAGCCCCTTCCCTTGGGGACTTGGCACCTGCCTGAGTGAGCTGGGGCCTGATCCACACCTCCCAGTCCAGAGGGGAGGAGAGAGAGCAGTGTCAGAACCAGCTCCCAGAGAAGGCTGGACAGGCCATTCACAAGTCACTCCATGACACCCCACCCACCAACGGTCAGCACTAAGCCTCGGGACCCACAGGCATGACTGAGCAGGCCAGCTGTCCCCATGGTCAGACCACACACAAACACAGACTAGAGGCCACTCCACAGCCCCAGATTTCAGAGCTGGCCCACTAAAGCCATCTGCTCGGGTTCATCCCAAACCCCGTGCTACACAAAATGAGACACATACCAGGTCACCAGGATTTGCTGGGGTTCATCTTTTTTATTTCAAAAGAACAATGTAAGCTGGGCGCGGTGGCGCACACCTGTAATCCCAGCGGCTCGGGAGGCGGAGGCAGGAGGATCGCAAGTTCGAGACCAGAGGCAGTCTGTGTAACTTAGTGAGACCCTGTCTCAAAAAGTAAAAAAATGGTCTGGGGGTGCAGCTCAGTGGTCCAGCACTTGCAGAGCATGCAAGCATGAGGCTCTGGGTTCAACCCCCAGTAGCGCCAAAAAAAAAAAAAAAAAAAAATGTAATAGTCTCAAAAATATTTCAGACCATCCAGTAACTCCAATGGAATCTACCTTAAAGAATCAATTCTGATTAGGAAGACAAACTGAGAGAGGCCCAAATTGGAAATAACTATTTGTTCAACAATAGCTGAGAGTTCCACCCTGTCATTGAAATGACATTTAGAGTTTCCCCCCAAAACAATACAGAAAAAATACTTAAAATGCCAATGGCAAGGACTGGACGCAAAAGTATGCGTACAATGGCAGCTACGTTTAAAAATGTCTACACACTGAAATAAGTCTAGGAAGGAAGTACCTAGAAATACCGACAGTGGGTTGCTCAGATGGGGAACTCAGGATTTTTTTATTTATTCACCCCGTTTCCTGTCAGTGTTCAAGTCCTCCACTTCCAGACTAGGGAGGGCTCTTTCTTATACCAGCTGGAAGAATGGATTCAAGTATGGCGTCGTCTTGTTTCATGGCACCCCGCTGAAGTCACTGAAGTTTTATATCCTCCACTCCTGACCGGTGCCCACCCGCCTCCACACCAGGCCCTCCATGCTGCCAGGAGCCAGGTGGCCTTTGGTTCCCCTTGGGTCAGGAGCACAGTGGAAGGATGAGAGTGGGGGGACCCTCCTGGGTACAGGCCAGAGGGCAGGAGGGCAGGAGACCCCAGCAGGGCTGGGTACCTGGGAGAACCCGTCTCCCCAGCAGCCTCGAAACTCAGGATCCCACTGGGCACCTCCCAGCCTCCCAGAGGCCAGCGGGTAATTAAATTAATCCCTGGGCTTGCAGTCACGAGGGAGGGAAACATGATTTTCTGTCACCACAGCTTGTGGGCACAATGAGGGAGGTGACCACAGAAGGGACCCTGGGCTGAGCTCACCGAAGTGCTCTCTCAGACACGCCGCGGACCACTCCTGGTACCCATCTGGCCAGTCCTGGGAGGCTCATGGCCCAGCTTCTGTCTGTCCTGCTTCCGGCAGCCAGACATTAGCCTTTGCTTCCCTTTCCTCCCAGATTCTCTGCCCCCATGGGAGATGTGGGCAGGTGTGAGACAGAGGCTGCAGGGTCTGCCAAGCCCTCCCCACGGGCGCTGTGGTGGCTCTGCAGAGCCGCTCTGGGCCCTGCCTTCTCAGCAGCAGTGAGGCGGAGGCTGGGTCACGTCGCTGCTCTCGGCCTGGTTTCCTCCCTGCCAGGATGATGCTGCCCTGAGCCGCCTCCCTAGGCTTTGCTACGTCTTGTTGTTGTTAGGTGCCATGGAGTCGTGTCTGACTCGTTGTTGTTGTTGTTGTTGTTGTTGTTAGGTGCCATCGAGTCCGTATCCAACTCATAGCGACCCTCATAGGGTTTTCAATGGCTGACTGTGTCGGGATTGCCTTGGGAGTAGATTGCCAGGTTCTTCTCCCGTTTTTTATGGTGCTGGGAATTGAACTCAGGACCTCAGAGACTGCGGTGCAGCGCTCTTCCAACTGAGCTAAATCCCAGCCCCCTCTGACTCATGGCGACACTTATAGGGTTTTCAATGGCTGATTGTTTCGGGATTGCCTTGGGAATGGATTGCCACATCCTTCTCCCATTTTTGCGATGCTGGGAATCAAACCAGGGACCTCAGAGACTGCAGAGCGGCGCTCTACCAGCTGAGCTAAATCCCAGCCCCATTGCTACATCTGTGTGTGTGTGTGTGTGTCTGTGTGTGTGTGTGTGTTAAGTGCCGTCAAGTCGGTATCCAACTCATAGCGACCCTCATAGGGTTTTCAGTGGCTGATTCTTTCATCTAGGTGATAGGAATTAGGGGCCAGGACTAGGTCCAATCCCTCCGTAACCCTTTCCTGCCCTGCTCAGTGCTCGGCACACAGTAGGCTCTCAGAAAAAGCCTGGAGCCCTGACAGGAGTGCATCCCTCCCCTGTAGTGGCCTGTCCTCAGGTGGCCTTCTGGCCCCTGAGGCCACCAACTTCACAGGCGGTGGCAGCAGCTGCAGCGAGCTGCTCGGGAGTGCTGGCCTGTACAGGGCAGAGCAGCGCAAGCCCGGGGGCCGGAGAACCCGGACCTGGACCTGCCAAGGCCACAGAAGTCAGAGATTCACATGTGGCACTTCTTAGGCAACCTCCTGTGACCGTCTGTCCTAGGCAGGGTACCTGTAGAGCAGACCCTGAGACAAGGAATCAAGTCCAGTGGGCTGGGTGGAAGGGGACCCCAGGTAGAACAGGCTGGGGAGCGCAGAAGCAAGGCAGGGAAAGGAAGAAGCCAATGGAAAGGGGGCACTGGGGTCAGCGCGCCCACTGAGGGCTCACTGGTGGGGTGCTGGTGCCCCAGCCCTGCCCACCTGGACAGTGGGTGAAAAAGCTCCCAGGCAGAGCCTCAGATGCGGCAGGTGAGGCGGGCATGGCACCATCAAGGTCTGCTACGGCGGAGGAGTGGGTCTTACCTTCCTCCTCAGGAGGAGTGGGGGACAGCCACAAACAGTGACACCCAGGGCCACCCTTCAGCTGCTGCCCCCTCCCTGCTGGCACCTCCTCCTGGGCAAGGTCCTGGCCGACGCTTTCCTGCCCTTGTCATTTTCGGCAAGGTCTGGGGACAGCCAGGCTTTGTGGCCACACTAAGCTTCCAGGCCCTCGATGGGGGCTCCCGCCCAGGGCGCCAGGGCTCCGCACTGGATGGCTGACATTTCCACTGAATGTTTGGCTGATCCAATTCCCTTCTCCTTCCGCTTCATTAAGGGGTCAGCGGCGGCCTCCGGCTGGTGGCTCCATGGGGCGGAAGGGCCTCGTTAAAGGAAGCAGCCCCGCGCTTCACTGACATTTCCAGGAGGCAGGTCTGCGCTCTCTCCTGTCCTGCTGCCCCAGAACCCACCTGGGCGGCGGGAAGTGCCATCCCCACACACACCTGGCTGCAGGTGTGCAAGGGGAAGGCTGCAGGAGACTGGGACAAACCCCACCACACACGCAGAGCAGGTAATGGAAATGGAGTGGGTCTGGGAGACGCCCCCACTCTGCCCCCATGAAGCCACCTGGGTCTCCACCTGCACCTTCCCTTTCTCCATACAAAGGGGCAGAGCTGTCCCCCACATGCGCAAATCCACTCCTCACGGGTAACCTCAGACCCTTACGCACATCAGCGAGGTAGCGCCCCCCTCCCCCACCCCACACGGAGCACAGAAACAAGGTGCAGAGACGGGACGGTTACACGGGTGGAGCGGGGCCAGAGAGAACAGGCTCTGGGCTCTCTGCAGGCAGCTCTGAGCCCCAGGGACACGGTACAAGAAATGGCCATTCTCGCAGGAGCCATCAAGGCCCGTGCGTGCTCACCAAGTACAGGCCACCCGACGCGTGCACTAGGTACCACATCGCACTGTGAGGCAGGTGATCAGAACCCCAGTTTACAGATGAGGAAACAGGCTCAGGAGGTCAAGGGGCTGCCACAGGCCCAGGGAATAGACCGGGGGTCTCCCCACGCACTCCACAGTGCAACTGGTGGCCTCCTCTTCCCAGGCAGCCCTCCCCACTCCGCCAGGCTCAGCGGCCCCCACCCTGGGCTCCGCCCAGCAGCAGAGGCTGCCTGGCCACACTTAACCGCGGTGCTCCATACCAGCAAGGCCCGGGTGCTCTGCTGTGTGCTCCACTGAGGAGCCTCATGGCTAATTTGCAAAGGCTGGAGTCTTGGTAGATTTGCAGCATCCAGGCCCGCATACTCCCCGGACCAGCACATTCCCAAAAGTCACCAAAGGATCAAATTCTTGCAAAGCAGAGGGTCCCTCATCTGGGACCTGAAGGGAGAGTTACCAAGTTTCACACCGTGCAGGCTCCCCGAGGGGTACTGAGCTGCCCGTCATGAGGAGAGAACAAGCAGATGCTGACTGGCCTCTGCTGAGTGGAAGCCTCTGAAACACTGAAGGTTCCCAATGTGGCCATGAGGAGGACACAGGAAGCTGCTTCCCTAGCCCAGCAAGCAAGACTCACTCTCCCTGTCTGATCCTCTGGGCCCTGCCAGGTGGGTGGTGGAGCCCCGTCTTCCAGGGGAGAAGCAGGATGATCGGGGCAGGCGGGCTGCCCAAAGCCACAGAGCCAGACACGGGTAGGACCAGGAGGGTAGAGCGTCCCTTCCTAGGAGGGGCCCCAACCTGATGAAGCCACTGGGACAACCACATCTACAAAAGGGCCTGACCCGCAGAAGACAACAGTGAGAAGGAACGGGAAGGACGGCACGCCAGGGACGTGCCAGCCACAGGAGAGGTGAGAGGTGTGGCAGGTGGAGGCAGCCCAGGAAGTGGAAAACGAGGTGTGGCTGGCCATCAGACCAGCGCAGGGGAGGAGGGCAGGGGCCAGAGGGGAGGCTGGCAGGTGTAACTCCGCAGCAGGAACCTGGCTTGGCCTGTGGGGGAGCAGCAGTGGTGGACACCAAAGGCCCCCAAGGGATGTGCTGTGGCTATACTAAAACCCACTGAATTGCACACACCCTCTGTGTGTGTGTGTGTGTGTGTGTGTGTGTGTGTGTGTGCATGTGTGTGTGTGCGTGCACACGCACATCCATGTATACACAGCATGAATTCTATCTCAATAAAGTCATGATTTTTAAAAGATCTTTTTTAAGCTTGAGCTTTCAGATAGGGAAAGATTTCTTAATTGAAACATGACAACAACAGCCAGGTACAGTGGCTCACACCGTAATCTCAGTGACTTGGAAGATGCAGGCAAGAGGGTTGCAGGTTCAAGGCTAAAGGCAGCCTGTCTAACTTAGTGAGATCATGTCTCAAAATTTAAAAAAAAAAAAAAAAATTTTTTTTTAATGGGCTGGGGATGCAGCTCAGTGGTAGAGCACTTGCAAAGTAAGTGCAAAGCCCTGGGTTCAACACTTAAGTACCTCAAAAAAAAAAAAAAAAAAGCCAGGCACAGTGGCGCACGCCTGTAATCTGTAATCCCAGTGGCTTCAGAGGCGGAGGCAGGAGGATTGCAAGTTCGGGACTAGAGGCAGTCTGCGTAACTTAGCGAGACCCTGTCTCAAAAAGTAAAAAAATCGGCTGGGAGCGCAGCTCAGTGGTCCAGCACTTGCAGAGCATGCAGGCGCGAGGCCCTGGGTCCAACCCTCAGTACCACAAAACAAAACAAAACAAAAAGACAATATAAAAATCATGAAGGGATTATCCAACCCCTGTAAGAATATTAAAAACCTGCCTGAAAACAAACAAAACAAAAACAAAAACCCTTGCCTGAGAACAGATATATGAGCACAGTCAGAAGACAAGCGGCCACCTGGGAGGGGCTCCGTGCCAGCCCCATCCCAGAAGGGCAAAGGGCTGCGTGGAAGACACAGAACCCCAGCAGGCTCACAGCAAGTGGCAGGAATAGGGCAAAGGCCACAGGCAGAGGTGAGTCACGAAAGAGGAAACCCGACTGGCCAAGAAGTGGGTGAGAAGACGCCCCGCCAGGTGGCACTCAGAGACACAGCCCATGACAGGAGGTGCTATTTCAGTCGATGACAGAAGGTAAAAAGCCAGGGCGCCCCGCACAGTGCAGAGTGTGAGCCACGGGTCGGCAGGAGGGCTGCTCGCTGAGCAGCAGGGGACAAGGACCTGGCTGGGGAGCCTGTAGCCAAAAGTCTCAGCCCTTAGTGAAACCGTGGCCCAGGTACCCAATGTTACACAGACGTGGCCACCAGCACCGGCTACACTTGTGAAAAACTGGGAAGTGCTGACTGTCCTCCCCTGGAACCAGACAAGGCAGGGTTAACCAAAGGAGGAAATATGATCTGGAGATCAAAATGAACAAACGAGAGAATCTCAGAAACATGACGGCAGTGAGGGACAAACTCCTGAACGACACTTGTGACACCATTTATATAGAGCACCATCATGCATCGTTGACAGGCACCTGCCAGGCAGGAGGGATAATAAGCCATGCAAGAGAATGATGAGCGAGCGTCAAACTTGGGGCGCGGCTGTCTCTGGGAAGGGAAGGCAGGAGAGCAGAAGGCAGGCAGGGTAGATGCCACACTGCGTTCCCCAGCTCTACCTGTGAGGCCTGACTTCTCAAAAGCAAAAGATCTGAGGCTCAAATGCTTCGTGCAATGTGATGAGCAGGGGCTGTGGGTAAATAGCTGTCTCATGACTCTCCCAGCTTACTGCATTTTATAATTTCTTAACAAAAAAGAGCCTGCAGCCATAGCATTGTGGTGTCCGATCCGTCAGATCTTGGAAGCTAAGCAGGGTCGGGCCTGGTTAGTACTTGGATGGGAGACCGCCTGGGAACACCAGATACTGTGGGCTTGGGAAAAGGACCTGGCAGCCCACTCCCAAAAATCAACCCACCATTGAAAACCCTATGAACAGCAGAAAAGCACTGACAATAGTGTTTCGCCTGTTGTATGTGGGGTCGCTATGAGTCGGACACTGACTCCACAGCACCTAACAACAACAACAACAAAAAAAGACACTAAAGGAAGAGAGTCCAGGCAGCCCAACAGACCTTCATGAAAAACACCAGGAACCCCTGATGCCCCAGCAGCCCCTCGCTCAGCCCAATTCCCAGGCTGCTCTGTGCAAACTCACAAACACCCCCAGCAAGGCCCTCCATGGTGCCACACAGCCCTGGAGGGAACAGCAGGTGACCCGCCCTCCTAGAGGGGGGTCCTCCGGGAAGTCAACCAGCACAAGGGGACCACAGTAGGTCCCCTCTATGCCCCAACCTGCTCTGTGACCTTGAACGAGCCTCTTCCTACTCCTAAGTCCCATAGAAACAAGGGCAGGAGACCCAGATAATCCAGATGCCACATCGGGGCCATGACTCAGTGTCCCTCAGACAGCATCCCTGCAATTAGCCAGGGCATCGAGGACCTGCCCAGGAAGAAGGGAAACAGACGCCGCGTGGGGACAGCAAATTAGGCTTTTCCTTTTCACGTAAAACTGATGGCAGGTGACTGATGACTAAGATCGTGGACAAGCCAGGCCTGACGGAGCCGCCCTTGTGGAGTCCCTAGGGAGGTGGCATTCCCCCCAGGGCTCGTCACAGGAAGAAGGTCACTGAGGCTAGGAAGTGAGCACAGAAGCTGTGGCGCAGGACAGCCGCCGGGGCTTCCATTCAGAAGGGGCAGCATGGCAGCGGTCAGGAGCACAGCGTTGCCCCAAGAGGCCCACACCCTTGTCCCCAGAACATGCAAGCATCCCTCACGTGGCAAAGGGGATCTGCAGATGAGATTAAGGTTGTTGTTGCTATTGTTAGGTGCCGCTGAGTCGTGTCTGACTCATAGCGACCCTCATAGGGTTTTCAATGGCTGATTGTTTCAGGATTGCCTTGGGAGTGGGTTGCCATGTCCTTCTCCCATTTTTTGCAGTGCTGGGAATCGAACTCGGGATCTCAGAGACTGCAGTGCAGCGCTCTACCAACTGAGCTAAATCCCAGCCCCGAGATTAAGGTTATAGAACTCAAAATGGGGAAATGAGCTGGAGTAGCCAGGGGGCCCCAACCTGTTGCACGAATAAGAGCAGAGAGCGGCACCTGTGGAGGGCAGAGAGCCTTGAGGAGGGGTGGGGCCCCCACCCAGGAGCGCAGGCATCGCTAGAAGCTGGGAGAGGCAGGAAAATGGGGTCTCCCCTGAGCCTCCAGAAGGGAGTGCAGCCCTGCCGACACCTTTCCAGCACCTCTGAGCTCGGGGAAGGAACGCGGGCTGTCTGGGCCACCAAGGTTGTGCGGGTGACGTTGACAGCAGTATGGGAAGCCCGTCGCGGTGAGGACTTGAACTCACTTCCCTCACCAATGGGAGCCTCTGTCTCGCTCACGAGTGAGACAAAATGCCCACGCTGGACAGCTGTCGCAGGACTGGGGGTGCCGCCTCGGAATGCCCCTGGCATGGTGCCCGGCCTAAGCACATGCTCCCTGAGAGCCGCCCAACCTTCCACTCTTCCCACGCTGGCTGCAAGACCTGGGTGGGGGTGGGGAGTACCCTCTGCGGGCTGAATTGGGGCGCATCTGCCTCCTGGCCAGCCAGGCTACCAGCTCAGCCTCGTCCCACCCTAGGGCCACCCGCTCCTGGGAGGATAATACGTCAGCCCCCGTGGGCTTGGGCTGCGGAAGCCACGACCAGCCTTTGGAAGCTAAGCAGGGTCGGGCCTCGTTAGTACATGAATGGGAGACAGCCTGGGAACACCAGATACTGTGGGCTTGGGAGAAGAACGTGGCAGCCCACTCCCAAAAATCAACCCACCATTGAAAACCCTACAACTGGCAGAGAAGCACTGACAATAGCGTTTTGCCTGTTGTATGTGAGGTCGCTGAGAGTCAGACACCGACTCCACAGCACCTGGAGGGGCAGCACGAGGGCACGGCCAGCCAGCAGGTCTGGGATGGCTGCATGCGCTGGGCAGGAGCCTGAGTGACACCTCGGCATAGTGGAGGGGCACGAGGCTGCCCGCCCTCCCTGAGGCCAGGACCTGCATCTGCGCAGCTGCTTCGGCTGGCACTGTGATGTGGGGACGCTGCCGGCCCAGCTCCCACCCCGTCCCGACCCTGGCCTGCCATTGCTTCGTTTTCTCAGCTCACTCAGTGACCCTTACGCCCACTGCCTTCACCCAGAAATGTAGCTGGAACCACCGTCCTTTGGACCCAAGGTTCTCCTCATAATAAGCGGGGACACCAGCTTCTGGGGCTCAAAGGCCACCTGCTGGTCTCGGGCAGGACCTAGAAAACCCTCCACTTCCTGTGTGGTTTCTGGCCCCGTGCCATCGGAACTGGACTGGCGGTCAGAAGCCCACCATCCTGCTGATCAGAGTCATGGTCACTACAGGCCACTGGGGATGAGCCAAGGCAGTGATCCTGACAGGAGACGGACCCAGAGCCTCCCTTGCAGAGCCAGAGTCGAAGGTCAGGAAAGGCCAGGGTCTGCTAGGCCTCTCTGGAGGCCCAGAAATGCTCATCCTACCGCAAGCTGTGACCCTGCGCCAGCATCCACCCATCTTGGAGCCCCCCACTGTCCTCATCTGCGCAAGGGAAGGAGGACGGCCCCTCACAGGGCTGTTGGAGGGGTGCTGGGCTGACTCCAAAACACTGGCGCAAGATCCCCAGAGCTCAAGCGCAGGGTAGGAGGGTTACAATCTTCTCTCGGGTGCTTCTGAAGTCTCCATCAGCACAAGCTCTGGGTTCAAATCCCCAAGGGGCCACTTATTCCCTGCACAGCACCTAAGTGACTTCCCTCGGGCCTCAGTATCACCTCTGTAACGGGAGGGCTCCTTCTCAGAGCCATACTTCAGAGAAAAGGAGGAACCCGGGTCTGGACGTCAGAGGAGCCTCCACGGCTGCCCCAAGACCAGTGCAGGCCCATGGCTGTGGGCAGGGGGGTCCAGCCTTGGCCAGGTTGGGCCCCTGTGTCTAGGTGCTGGGGGCCGATTCCTCCCACAGGAACAGCTCCCCAGGGCTGCGTTGGGACTGTCCCCTCCTGCCCACATGGTCCTGGAGGGTGGGGTGCGGAGGGCCCACAGTCCTGCCTTCTTCCAGTTGTACACTGTGGGGCCATGTGGGTAACAAGGTGCTGGCTTCAGAGCTGTGGCACCAAGGCCCCAGGCCTGCCACAGACCTCTTTCTGCTACCCGCTCCGTCTGGGTCCCCCCACCAACTCCTCAGTTTGTCCACACTGCTTTCCACCCGCCCCACTTGGATCCCCCCCCCCCACCTCCTCAATCTGTCCACACTGCTTCCCACCCACCCCTGCCCGGGGAACCCCAATACCTCCTCGATGTATGCACACTGGTTCCTACCTGCCCTATGCAATGAGGTCTCCCCACCCGCTTCTGAACTCTGTCTACTACACAGCTTCTCACCTGAGCTCCCCAAAGGCACCCACCCCAGCCGCCCTGACCTTCCTTGAAATCCCTGTTTTATAGGAGTCCACGCGGATTAGGAAAAGCATCCATACGCAGCTCATTGGGGGGGCAGGAAAGCTCCCCTCCTGGGACAGCGACAAGATGTGGTTGTTGTTGTTGTTAGGTGCCGTCGAGTCGAGTCCGACTCATAGTGACCCTCACAGGGTTTTCAATGGCTGACTGTTTCGGGATTGCCTTGGGAGTGGATTGCCAGGTCCTTCTCCCATTTTTGTGGTGCTGGGAATTGAACTCGGGACCTCAGAGACTGCAGCACAGTGCTCTACCAACTGAGCTAAATCCCAGCCCACGGCGACAAGATGGGACCTGGCTGGGCACAGTGGATCACGCCTATAATCCCAGCAACTCAGACCCCCTACTCCTGACCCCACCCATCTGCTCCAGTTAGGAGGTGACTGTGGTCCTCCCAACATATGAGCTCCTCCACGGCCCTGTGCCTCTGGCCACCACCGCTGCCTCTAGGGACCTCCCTCTACCTCCTGCTGCCCTAGCAGGTGAGCCACAACCCCCCCCCACCCGCCTTCACAACCCCAAGGCTGCATGGCACAGCACAGTTATCCCTGGCACCAAATCCTGGTGCCTGTGACAGGCTAGCAGGGGAACCAGGAAGGCTGGCGACCCTCTCTGCCCTGTGCGCCACGGGCTCCTGCACAGGGCCAGAGCCAGAGCCCCGAGTCCCGCTGCAGAACGAGGACCCCTGTGGACAGGAGGCCCCAGCTCCGAGCTGGGACTGCCGCGGTCCTCAGCCCCAAGCTCCTCTTCTCAGGAGGCTCCAGCCCCTGCAAGGGGTCCAGCAACCACCGTGGGCTCTCGGCAAGGTGAGGCGCACACCTGAGACCCCACCACGGAACTCGCCACTGCGAGAGGCACACAGGCACCTGCAGCCCCAGAGCAGAGCTCCCAAGTCCCGGCCCTGCTACTGTCCTGCTGAGTGCTTCTGAGCAGCTTCCCTCCCCACTCTGGGCCCCAGAGCACCCCTCTACCAACAAGGGAGTTGATGGCTTCCAAGGCACAGGTGGCCACCCGCAGGTGGGCGTGGCTCGTTGAGGCCACACCCACAAGGCTGTGTTTGAGGAAGATAGGAGCAGAACAGACCCAAAGGTCAGAGGAGAGCCAGTACCAGGGGAGGCCAGTGTTTGTTTACTATGGAGAGCAAACAGGCCCTGTTGCAGTGAGGCGGGAGGCACGGTGTGCCAGGGAGACACCCTCTGTGTCACTTACTTCACAGGGGACAAGGGACAGTCACTTCCTGGTCCCAGTTGGGAAGATGAACCAAGGCCCCAAGAGGGAAGCCTCAGAGCCTGGGAGCAGAGAACAAAAGGCCTAAAAGGGGAGCCCGTCCCACCCTCTCCCACCAACCAAGTGAACCGGGGACTCTCAGGTGGCCACCAGTCTGTCCAAGGTCACAGGACAAGTCAGCAGCATAGCTGGGACAAGAGCAGGTGCCCTGGCCCCACAGCAACTCTAGAGAGTGCACACCTGGCCACCAAGTCCCTTCTCCTCCCTGGCTCACAGCCAATGGTTTGTCCCAGTGCAGATGACAAGGATTCTGACAACGAGAGCAAAGGATTATAACTCATTGGGTAAAATGACATCCCTGTTTTATAGGAGTCCACGCAAATTAGGAAAAGCATCCATACGCAGCTCACTGAGGGGCAGGACAGCTCCCCTCCTGGGACAGCGACAAGATGGATACAGTTAAAAAACACCATGGGACCTAGCTGGGCGCAGTGGATCATGCCTATAATCCCAGCAACTCAGGCAGCGGAGACAGGAGGATCAGAGGTTCAAGGCCAGAGGTAGCCTGCATAACTTAGCAACACCCTGTCTCAAGATTTAAAAACAAAAAAAAATTAAAAATGGGCTGGGGGCACAGATCAGTGGCAGAGCACTTGCAAAGTATGTGCAAGGCCCTGAGTTTAACCCCCAAATGCCAAGAGAAAAAAAAAAGTAATCACTGGACCCATTCCCTCACCTCTGCTACCTTTTCTGGTCCTCACAGTAACCCTTGAGGGGCATGAATTATTTCCACTTACAAGTAGGCAAGCTGAGGCCCAGAGAGATTAGCTGACTTACATAAGATAGTAAGGTGGCACGTGGTGGATCCAGGACTTGATCCCAAAGCCCACGCTCTTCCCTACCAGCTCCCAGGCTCAGGGATCACCCACCAACTGCAGCCCAGACTCTTCTGGGCTGCAGGAAGAAGGAGCTGAAATAACCAGTCTGCACCAGCCGCCTGAGGGACGGTGGACCTCGGCCGCTGGCTAGCCGGCTCTGTGATGCCAGATAGGTAGGCTGGCCCCTCTTCCGGCCTATGCTCCGTTTCCCCAGCTATAACACAGGGCTCAGCTAGGGCCCACCTTACACCTGTGCCCTGAAGGAAATAAAACAAAGCCAGGCCCAAGGAAGAGGCTGTGTCCAGCTCTTTACCCCCATCCCTCTGGGACTCAGCACGGAGTCGGGGCTGGACTGGGAGGAGACATCAGCTCAGATGGCCTTTCAAGGGCACAAGTGGCTTCTCCTGCCTGCCCCGATGGCTCTCCATGGAGATGTCTCCAGGGAGACTTAGAAGGAACCCCAGCAGCCTTTCCCATCTCACGCCCCAAAGGAGGACTCCTGGGAGGAGAGACCTCCGCACTGACCACAAAGTCCACTTCTCTCTCCACCAATGCTGGACCCTGATCTTGCCCACATCCTCCCAAACATAACGCAAACTACTCAGAAGGACGAAATATCACCGAGGAAATGCATTTTCAACTTGAACTTCAAGGGGGAAACCAGCCTGTGTCCACCCTGGCCATCTACTTAGGCGGGTATTGGGACAGCCGAGGCAAATCTCCATGGTTTCTCGGGTGCCCCCTGCAGCGTTGAGCAACTGCAGAGGACCTGGCCAGGCAGGTGAGACGCAGCCAAGGCTCAGCCACTGACCGCAGCACTGCAGGGATCAAAGGTGGCCACTCCACCCTCAGGAGGCGACTGACATGTGTCCAGCTGCAGAAGGGCTGTTGGGCAAGCTCTCATTAACCACCTGAAGGTGTTCAGTCACCCCTGCAGAGGCCGGGGCAGGCTGAGGAATCCCACCTGGAGCCACGTGGAGTGGGAAACACCAGGGTGCATACTGAACATGCCACAGATAACCAGCGGCTGACTCCCATGCACTCGTTAAAGACAAATGCTCAGCTGGGCATGGTGGCGCACGCCTGTAATCCCAGCAGCTCGGGAGGCGGAGGCAGGAGGATCGCAAGTTCGAGACCAGAGGCAGTCTGCGTAACTTAGCAAAACCCTGTCTCAAAAAGGAAAAGAAAAAATGGGCTCAGGGTGCAGCTCAGTGGTCCAGCATTTGCAGAGCATGCAAGCGTGAGGCTCTGGGTTCAACCCCAGTACCACAAAAAAAAAAAGACAAATGCTCAACCTTAAGGGAAGCTTTCAGAGCAGGGTCTAGAAACTGGGCTGTGTAGGTTTGGGGTTTTCTTCTACTTTCCCACATCTTCCCAAATTTCTCTGAGGAACATCCATCCCCTTTAAAATTCTTTTGGAAAACCACATCTTCACCCGGCGCCCCCACTGCCCATTGCCGAGCGTTGCTCGCCTCCTCATTGGCACCAACTCCGCCAGCTGCCCCCAAGCACACAAGCCCTGGCCACCAAACACAGACATCCACGGCTTCTCAGCCCAGAGTGGCCTCCCAGGGGATACCGCCGAAACCTGGCCCCTTAGCACCTCCCAAGGAAAGAGGTCTGGCATTCCCCCCTCGCCCCCCGCCCCAACACACACACAGAAAGCAGGAGGGTCTGGCTTGGGAGAGCCAGGCGGCCGGGGCTCTTTCTGATCTCAGTTTTCCTGACTATAAAATGGTAATAACCACACTTGTAGAAAGACCACCCTGAGTAAAACCACAGAAGCAGGAAAAGGGACAACAAATCCCTCATACAACAACTCCACTGTGCCAAGCGCTGGACGGGCCCCACTGCATGTCTAGACTCGGAGCAGCCCCTTGGGTGGGGTGTCAGGCCAGGGTGGAGCGGGGAGCAGAGCTGCAGAGAACGCTCAGGGGTCGCCCAGTGCTTTCCAGTGCATGAAGGAGGTGCAAAGGGAGTGCCATTCCCAAAGGACCTCCCAGGAGCTCAGCGCACTCAGAGGACCCCCAGCCCCGCAGCCCGCCCTGGAGAAAGGTCTGCAGGGCAGCGAGACTGGAGCCTTTGAGAAGGTCGCTGGGCACTGGGCACAAAACACCACCGAGTGTGCAGCTGGGTTAATCAACAGCCCCAGCCCAGCTCCGCCCCAACGCCAGAGCCCAGCGGAGCCCGACAAAGAAACTGAGGTCTGGAGAGGGGACAGGTCTCCCTGGGCAATACGGCAAACCCCAGATTCAACTGAGGAGCCATCCTGCCCCCCAGGCCTGCCATCACCCACCATGGTGCAACAGTGGGTCCAGCTGTACCGGGCGGGCCAAATGGCTCCCCCAGGATGCAGGGCCGAAGCATCTAACCGGCAGAGGGCCGTGCCCAGCAGAGCCCCTCTCCACATGGCCAGGGCCCCATACCACCAAGGATGACACAGCCAAACCCCTTCATCCAAGCCCAGAGCCTGCCAAGGGCAGCTCACAAACATCATTGGCACCATGTCTAGAGGCACCACGTGAGACAGGAGCAGACCCCGTGCTGGGCCAGGCCAACCTTGGCCCCACAGCCCTGGCTGTGTAGTCCCAGCCCACGCTGTGGCCGGGGCTAGTGACCTCTGACCTGGTCTTCTTCCGATCCTGAGGTCCAAGCATAACCTCTGGCAGTAGGCAGTGGGGCCGGACTGCCAGACGGAACCCTGGGCCAGGCGATGTCCCTGTCCTGTGTCCTCAGAGGAGGGCTGAATTTGCAAAGGGGGGGGGGTCCTCTGCTCTCTTCAACAGTCTGAAAGCTCTGGAGGGCCAGGCTCTCTGCTCAGTATGGGGATGATGTCCCATGTGCTGAGTTACAGAGCTGACCTCAACCAGGACCCTCGCAGAGGGGCTGGGGCCGCCTGGTCCCATGGGAGGTCCTGGGCATGCCTCTCCAGGCTGCCCGACAGACTGCACGGCCCTGGTCCTCTTGGACCTCAGCCTGAAGGGCCTCTGGGAGGCAGATGGGACGAGACCCCAAGTTGGGCAGGGAGACCCACTCTCCAGACCCATGTGCCTTAGGGGGACCAGCTGGTACCTCACCCCTGCAGCCACTGGAACACCCATTCCTGCAGAACTGGCCACATGTCACCGAGAATAGGCGCCCTGGTATGGCTCCACAGCAGTCAGAGCCCAGGCACGGCCCAGCTACCCACAGAGGCAGCAGAGCGCTTGACCCACCCCTGCCTGGCTTCCCTCCTGGGGATAAGCATGGGACCCCATCCTTTCCCACCAGAAAATCAGGACAGTGGTAAGCTTCCCTGTCCTGCCCTGGCACCACGGCAGGGCACGGGAACCGCTCTTCCCCGTGCATTCCTGCCAGCTCTCTGCTATAAGCAGCAGATCCTCAGTTCTTCATTTGCAGCCGAGGACACGGCCCCCAGGGGCCCAAGGAGCCAGCCCCAGCCCTAGGGCATACGGGCTCAGCCAGCCACCCCGTCACCTGCATGTGGGGGAAGCCTCTCCTCGGGCCCCGCCTCCGCAGCTTCAGGGGTCCCCCTCTCCCCCTTCCTCCTGGAGGTCCCTCCGTCTGCCCCCATTCTGTCACTCTCAATTGGTCACTGAAGACACAGCCCAGCTCGCTCTGCACGGGAGAGGCCAGCAGGCACTGTGTGCAAAGTTTGGTTCCTACGGCTCCTCTCTGGAGCTGAGCAGCACAAGCCCTGGGCTCTGGCGCTGAGGAAGCTCACAGAAGGCGGGGATTTGGGAGGCTCTGAAATCACAGCCACAGCCCTGTGGGCGTCCTGGTTCCCCCAGCTCCAAAACCAGCAGCTCCCAAAGGCCCACCCCTCATCATGCCATCATGCCCCCTAGGGAGTCTGGGGGCTCCCAAGATCATCCCAATCTGCCCCGTGAAATCTCACCCAACAATCTGCTCACCCCCAAGCCATGCATGGGCCTGAGCTCCACTCAGCTAATGCAGAGCAACTCGGGAGGTGCCAGCCCTTTATTGGGGCTCACAGGGCACAGCAAGGGGAAGACGGCCCTCCTACCTCCTCCCAGAGCCAAGCATCCTCCCGGATCTTTAGGACCATGGGCTGGGGTTTAGCTCAGTTGGTAAGGCGCTGCGCTGCAGTCTCTGAGGTCCCAAGTTCGGTTCCCAGCACCACAAAAATGGGAGAAGGACGTGGCAACCCAATCCCGAAACAGTCAGCCATTGAAAACCCTATGAGGGTCTCTATGAGTCGGACTCGACTCGATGGCACTTAACAACAACAACAAGCTGGCCAAGGCCCTCTGCTGCCTCCACCCAAGCCTGCAAAATTCAGGGGTCCCCCAGGAGTGGGCAGTCACAATGAAGGCAAATTCTAGCCTGCTCAGCCCAGAGCCCTGGACTCCCTCCCAGGCTGAGGTGCCTCCCTTCCCCTGACAGGAGGCAGAGTTGAGGCCTGGTGCTCCATGGAGGAGGGGTATACACGGGGTGGCAAGGGGACCTGTGCCCCATGTCCTGCCCAGTGACCACCCAGAGCCCTGGGGTTATTCAGAAAGCAAGATGTCCCGTGGGCAACCTTCCCACGGCCATCGCGGCTGTGATGGGTAGAATTAAGTGCGTCTGGATCTGAGCGCTGGGGCAGCACAGGCTTGGGCCAGTTACCTTGGCAACCAAACAACTCCGGCAGTACTCCATTCAGATGGCTTGAAAGGACGCTCGGAGAAGATGCACTAGGCAGGTCGGCAAGGAGCCTGGAGACCCATAGCTGTCCCTAGGTGAGCAGTCCCAGGCTCCATGCTTCTCAGGTGGCCGCGTGCTGGGTCTTGGAATCAGACCCCAGGACAAGGGCCTGCCCAGGAGCTCCCAGCAGCCGGGGGAGGGAACCAGAGTGATGTACCCCAGGCCCCGCAAGGGCAGGCACAAGCTCTCCAAAGGCCAGCTGTGCCGGAGTGAGCAGGACAGAGCTCTGCACAGGGCCTGGTACCCCCAGCAGCAAGCTCAACACCGCAGCTCTCGGCTAGGCTGGGTAGGGGCCAGGAGGTGGGGTGGTGTTGGCCCATAGAGAACCCACCAGCTCCAGGCACTGTGCCCAGCCCACATGGGGCCAGATCTGGGGTTTGAATCAGGCCTGCCCAACACAGAAACAATATCTAAAGCCTGCTGGGGGCGGCCTGGTCTCGGAGGCGGAAGGACAGTCTATCCAGAACAGGCTTCTCTGCCTGGGGGCCGCGTGCCCTCCGAGTTCCGCTGGAAACAAGAGTGCAGAAGAGCCACCTCTGGCTCTCTCCTCCTGCACACCTCCACTCACACACCCATGTGCACCCACACTTGTGCACGCAGGTTTGCACACGCACCCACATATGCACACTGGTGTGTCCCCATGCCCCCCCCACACACATGCATCCTCATATGCACACATGTTTGCACACATACACACATATACATGCATGTGCACGTGTACACTTGGGTATGCACACAGGTACATGCACACCCAGGCATAAATACAAGTGCACGCACACTCGGCATACACAGTCACGCACGTACACATGTGTGCATACACAGGTATGCACTCACACACACACTCTGTCTCTCTGGGGTCTTGACCCTGAGGGAAAACAGTATCGAGCTGGGAAGCTGTCAAGGGGTCATTTATTTCAATTATTAAAACAGCAGCCACTTACTCTCGAGCCGTCTATAATGCCACTTAATTACCTAGTACATAAAACTGCCTTTGCATCTTAGCAGAGCCATAAATCAGCTCAGAACCAAGAGGAGTGCGACGCGTTCTACCTAGAGGTTCTGGGGGTCCGGGGAGAGCCATGCCTCCCTCCCCACCACCACCCAAGGAGCAACAGAACAGATCTAAAGCCTCGATGGCGATGGCGGCAGGGACCAATGGATGGCTCTGGCCGAGGGGTGTGAGCTGGGGAGCCCACGCACCCTCCCCGCCCCCCGCCCCTCCGTCCACTCTGCAGGCCTGGGCCCCTGCCCTGCCTTGCTGCACTCCATCCTTTGTGTGGTCAACAATAGCCCCGCCAGATGGCGCGGCGTGGTGAGCAGCCCCTGCGAGCCAATCGCTCATGCTGTCGGCCCCTGCGGGGCTGCGGGCAGGAGACCTGGGAACGGGCCCAAGCACACCCCCACCCCTGCCCCGTGGCCTCCTGCTGCTTTCAGCATGGCTGGGCCAAGCGGAGCACCAGGGCAGGTGCTCCCGAGGAGAGCAGGCAGGACTCCTGGGTGACTGCACGGCCACTCTGCGTCTGCGAGGCTCCAGGAGGAAGTGGGGCGGGTGAGGGAGTGGGCAGGAAGACGCCAGGCACCACGCTTCCCACGATGCTGGCAGAAGGCAGGGGTGCGGGGCTGGCCAGCCGGCAGACATAAATCACCCCCGCCTGCCATGGGCTGTGCCGATCTCCGTGTGCCAGCGGCCCCAGTATGCTTCTCTGTGGACCAGGGACCTGCGAAGTGGCTCACCCTGGAGCAGGTGGACAAGCCCATCATAGACCCCAGGCCCACAGGGGCTAGGCACCAGTCCTCCTCGGCTATATCCAAGCTGGGTTATTTCAAGCTCTGCTTCAAGGGAGCACCCTGTCCATGGGCTGTTTTGCAAGTCAGCCAGTTTACTTGCAGGGTAAATTCCCAGCAGCGGGCTTGCCGAGTTGAAGAGTTCATGCCTTTGCAATTGTCCAGAAATCACCAAACTGCCCTCCAGAGAGGCTGGCCCCGTTCACATTCCCATTGGCCATGTAAGACAGCGTCTGTCTCCCCAGCCAAGACTGGTATTCTGTATGCGAAGGGGTTAGACGGGCGGAGACCTTTGAGCACCCTGGGCTGCCTCTCACTGATCCTTTGCTGGGGAAGCACCCAGGCCGGCCTCTCTCCCACCATGCACATGCTGGAAGGCTGGAGAAAGCAGCAGCAGCAGCAGCAGGACCCGAAGACCCTAGAACACGCCCAGGTCCGGGCCCCTCCTGCCGCTGGGCATGCACATTCAGGGCAGGGCTCAGCAAGAATGAGCCAGGACTTTGATGTAACTCCCTCCTCCACGGAGCCTTCCAGAATTGCCCTGGGAGCTTCTGCCTTATGCACCAGCTCCCACACCTCTCTTTGACTCTTCGTCTGGTCATTTTTTCCCCACATCTGCCTCCACCACCTGCCTTGAACCCGAGAACAGGATTCATCTGGCCTGCATGTGCATCCCCGAGTCTGGCACCAGATCTTGGTAGCAGGAAGGGTCTGTTCGAGGCAGGCAGGGGATCGAAGCATGGCTGATTTGCTTGGGGTCCATCTCACATCCCCAGGAACAGAATCCAGTCTTTTACATCCCCTCGGTGCCCATCCAAACTAAATTTTCCTTCTGGAAAGACAGGGATCGGGCCAATCTGAGACCCTTCGGGACAGCCTGAATTCAGCTTCCCAGGATACTGGACAGAGGTGAGGAGGCACTCGAAGGCAGAGGCAGAAGGAAAGCCTCAGGGAGGAGCGTGAGCTTGTCCACGGAACTCTCCAGAACACTCAGGAATCTGTGCGGCGGCAACAGATCTGTGTCGAGCCACCTTCAAAAGAGAAGAGGAAACTGGCCTTCCCCAGGCAGCCGCTGGCCTTGGATCACGCAGCCAAGCGGTGGCATTTGGGTTTTAGTCACGGGCCACCAACCCCACTGTCCCCCAACTTGTTTTGCCAATGATAGCCCACAACCAGATGAAACCAAAGCACAAGCACTGGGGGAAAATGGGGTGTCATTCTGTCCTCGGGGTCCCTGTCCTCATACCCCTGCATTAATTCTAGGTGCCTCCCTTCTCTCCTGGTCCATCTGCACACAGTCCTCTCAGAGCCACCCAAGGGCACCCTCTCCTGAGCTGCCCAAGGCTCAGCTCTGAGCAATACCGTCCAGGTCACAGAGAGCTGGCCCTGGAGGGGGACGTCAGGCCTGGCCCAGGCTCAGCACTATGCCCAGAGAGGAGGAGGCGGAAAAGGGGCTTGGATCCTGCCCATAAAAGTCACCCCAGGACCCTCTGGAGAGATCATCCCAAACCTGGGGAGCCTGGGACACATCTTTTCTGTAGAAAGGTCCAGAGCTCACAGAACCAGGCAGAGAGGCAGGGCATTGAGCTGCGGGGTCCCGGCACCTACTAGTTCTAGAATAGATGGAGACCTGCGAGTCAGGCTGCATTAACCAGGGAGGTCTGTGTCCTGTGACTACGCAGCCAGGAGAGAAGCTGGGAGGGCAGCAGGCTGCACGGGCAGCAGGGAGAGCAGCCTTGCTCCCTGGGGCAGACAGCTGTGGGAACCCAGCATGACGCCGGCCCCCAGCCCACCAGCCCTGCGGCTGAATGAGCCATTGTTCTGCTGGTGGAGGAGCCTATCCCGGACAACCAACCCAAGCAGAGAGGAGCCGGCACCACAGCCACATCAACAGACATCCACCAGGCCTGGCGAACCCCGAAGAACAGGCATAACGACAAATGGGGGCACGTTAGTGGCCATCAAGTGCCTCATCCAAAGCGAGCGAGGGCTGCTGTGCCTGCCGCTCAGCCCAGAGCGAGCCCAGAGGCACAATTGAGCTGTCAGAACACCGCCCTGAGATGTCCTGGTGCTGCTGACCACAGGGCCATCTGGCTGAGACATCAGTTTAGGCATCTTCAGGGCGGGCCCCGGCCCCAGCGAGAAGAAGCCGCGAGCCGCAAGCCGAACCGCGCTCTCCCGGCTGTAAATTCTGGAACTGTAGGAAATGTAACTTTGCAAGGAACCTGGTCTTCGTTCTGAGTGCCACCTCTGTGGAAGGCTCACCCAAGACAGTCCCCATCACAGCCAATACCTACGTGGCCCTTACTGTGTGCCCGGCACTGTGCCAAGCATGCCACCTGGATCGTGTCAGACCTTCGTGGTAAACTCTGCCATTGCCTCATTTTGCAGGTGGGAAAACCAAGCCTCTGGGCAGTGGTGTAAATCGGGAGGTGGGGCTTCCTGTTCACACCTGCCTGGAGAAGGAGTAGGTGCCAGGACCCCGCAGCTCTCTGCCCCGCTCTGCGAGCTCTGGACTTATCCACAGAAGGGGAGCCTCGGAGAATCAGAGGCTGGGCAAAGCCCACCTCCCGCTCTCAAAAGACCTCTGCACCAACCCCGGCAAGGGGGACCCAGAGTTTCACAAAGGGCCCAGTAAAGGCCCCGTTCTCACCAGTGGAGGAGACCCTGGCCCAAGAGCGGTCAGGTGCAGTGTCCAAAATCTCACCTGAGATGGGGGCAGGTGGCTCTGAGGCTGGGGTCGGACCTCCCTGGGGCTCCCTGTTCCCTGGTACCCACCACTGTGCTCCCCAACACTTGGGCCTTGCCTGACCAGAGACCCTGGGCCAGGCCCATTCAAAATGAGGCATCTGCGCCAGCCTCAGCCCTCCTGCCACTGCCTAGACCAGGGCCCCAAGTTCACCGTCTTCTGCTGGGGCTCAGGGCCACCTGTGTATTTATTTGGAGGTGAGCTCAGCTGCCCAACCAGGCCCTTTGCTGTCTTGCTGGCTGCAGCAGCCTGCATGTCCAGGTCCCCAGCCCCAAATGGCAGGTGCCAGCCAGGTGGGTACATTGCTGTAGGGCTGGGGAGGCTGGGCCTGCCCCTGGTCCCCTCCTAACGTCACCCGCCTCCTTTGCCCTCCTCTGCTGTGGCCTCGGCCTGAGGCATTTCAGGGCACCTCTGTGAACCCTTTGGGGGTGCAGAAGGCAGCACCCTCCTCATGGGCTGCCAGGGGGGCCTGGCCAGGGACAAGTGGACTCTGCTCAGACAGAAGCGCCTGCTGCACCCTGTGCCAAGGTTGGGGGCCACGGAGGAGTTGGTGGGGGCCAGAGGGTTCTCTTAGAGGGGAGGAAGGCGGAAAGACAGGGCAGACCAGGTCACACGTCCCACAAATGTACGGATTACTTTGAGTTGCGTTATTATTAGCGGTTTGGCCGGAAGCCAGAACAGACTGGGAGAAAAGGGCAGATAAACGTGACTCCGGTCAGGCTCCCAGCCAGGCTGCCGAGGGAGGGCTGGTGCAGCAGGCAGAGCTGAGGGACGGGAGGCGGGGGTGGCTCCTAGAGGCAGGCAGCCTGGTGCCCTGCACAGCCTCAGAAACACAAGTGGCCTGACCAAGGGCCCCCAGGGACCCCGGAAAGGGTCAGCTGCAGAGAGAAGCGGCTGGAACTAGATGAGACAGGCACTGGGTGGGTCAAGAAGATCCTGACTTCAGCCTGACTCTGTCTCCACTCTTCTGTCTAGCCCTGGCCCCAAACCAAGCCGTGGCAGCAGCCATTTTTCTTTCTGGACGGAGAGGACGCCATCTGGCCTCAAACTCCTGGCCTCTTGCGACCCTCCAGCCTCAGCCTCCTGAGTAGCTGGGACCACAGGTGTGCACAGCTGCACTCCTTAATGAGGCTGGGACTACAGGTGTGCACAGCATCCTTTTTTTTTTTTTTTTTTCTTTTTCTTTTTCTGGTATTGGGGGTTGAACCCAGGGCCTCGCGCCTGCATGCTTTGCAAGTGCTGGACCACTGAGCTGCACCCCCAGCCCATTTTTTTGTACTTTTTGAGACAGCGTCTCGCTACATTATGCAGACTGCCTCTGGTCTCGAACTTGCGATCCTCCTGCCTCAGCCCCCCGAGCCCGCTGGGATTACAGGCGTGCGCCACCGCGCCCGGCTCATGCACAGCATCCTTTCTTAGCGAGAATGAAGGATGAGCCCCACATCAATCCCTCGTCCTTACTCATGAAGGAGCGCTCAAATTCTTCTCCTTTGCTGGGACAGCCCTACCATAAAAGGGCCGACGCCAGGAGCCAGCACCCCGGCGGCCACACGCACAAGGGCTCAGATCTCAGAAGCTCCACTGTCCCTGAAACTCACGGGCTACTCGGCCGGCAGGTATTTGCTCCGCTGTACCACACAGCACTCCAGCGTGGTTCTTGGGACACCTGAGCCCGCGTCCTGGGGCACTGTGAGGGCACCCCTGCCCCCTCAAAAGTCCCCCACCCCTACCAGGGGATCCAAGCCATGACCTGGCTCCCAGCACCAGGGCAAATCCTGCAGCCGTGCAAACCAAGGCCACCCACCCAGGGTGGCTCTGAGAAGGCAAGGGTGAGGTGACTGGCCCGGGTCACAGAGCCAGGAGACGCCAGGGTCTAGAGGCGACCCCAGCTCACCCAGCCCAAAGCAGGACCTCACACCACCCCAGGTAGCCATACTACTGTTGGGCCAGGCGTGACCTCTGCACTACCCATCCTGTCCTCCCACATTACACCCCTGGAGTTTAAGGGGCAACAGCTCCTGGGCAGTGGACATCAGCGATCATGGCTGCTGCCCCAGAGCAGGGGCCTGAACTGAGAAGGGGCCCATGGAGGGCACCTGCACGCACTGGCGATTAGAGGTCCTGTGCTCAGCCGGCCTTCACCCAGGGCTTGCACAGTGGGGAAGATGGAGACCTGTGTGGTGGGAGGGCCCAAACAGGCCTTTTTTGTGGAGATGGGGGTTCGAACCCAGGTCCTCACGAATGCTAGGCGGGCACTCTACCGCAGAGCCACAACTCCAAGCCACGAGAAGACATTTTTGATATGGGATTTGCAAGGGTCAAGTCTGTTCTGAGGACCCACACGCCTCGGCCCGTCCTCCCTCAGCACAGCCCTGCCATAGGAATGTCCCAGCACTGCCCCGTCTGCAGCTCAGGGAGGAGGATGACCAAGACTGAGGCCACCCCGCGGCAATCCGCTTCCTCTGGCCAGGCTCAGGCCAGCAGGGCAGTGGGGGATTCTGCACCCTGCAGGCCAGGCCCCTGCTGCGGCTCACTGCCCCAAGCAGGCCCCTGTCAACCACGCTAGGGAAGAAGAATCCTGGCAGGAACCAGAGCCTTTCCGGGGGAGTCCAGGGCAGTAGGGGCTGGTGGCCAGGAGGCCGATGTGTTCTTTTTGGAGGGATAGGAAAAACTGCTATACCAGGGTGAGGGTACTAGGGTGGTGACAGGCCAGCAGGAGCGGGGTGGAGCCCAGGTAGCCAGGACTGTAACCCACCAGGCCAAACAGAATCGAAAATGCATTCCAGGACCGGAGAGGTGACCTGCAGGCCCCGGGGAGCAGGGGGTCCCCCAGGCTCCAGGGTCACCTTATCTAGATTCTAATCTTTTCAGCCACTGGGCCAAACAGAATCTGTCACCCTTACTGACACATGTGACTGGAAGGGGGCAAAAGGTCCCAGAACCTCACCAGAAACAGAGAGGCATGAGCGAAATGTACGGGGCAGCAAGGCAGGGATGGCAGGGGCCCCACACCTCTCGCTCCAGGTCCCACTGCGGCTTCTCCAACTCAGGACAGCACACAGCCAGCCCCTGCAGGCTCTGCCCCTACGGTGCACCTGGCCCTGCCTGCCCTGCCTGTGCCCAGACGGCTCATCTGCCGGGCACCCTTCTTCCAGCCAACCAGCAGACCCAGACGAGATGCAGGAATGAAGGCAAAGGAAGAGGAAGACAAAGGAAGCCTCCTCTCATAAACGCAGGGGTGCCGGGCGCGGTGGTGCACACCTGTAATCCCAGCGGCTGGGGAGGCGGAGGCAGGGGGATTGCAAATTCGAGACCAGAGCCAGTCTGCGTAACTTAGCGAGCGAGACCCTGTCTCAAAAAAGTAAAAAATGGGCTGGGGGTGCAGCTCAGTGGTCCAGCACTTGCAGAGCATGCAAGCGCGAGGCCCTGGGTTCAACCCCCAATATCACATAAATAAATAAATAAATAAATAAATAAATAAATAAATAAATAAATGCAGGGGTCAACCGGAGACCTGACCGCTGTGATAGACCCACAAGCTGCCAAAGACCAGCCTTCCTGGCACCAAGGTGGGAAGCTATGCTGGCCTCACCAGTTCTCCCAGGCTGCCTGGCCTGGGTCTGCTGGAATGGCCACAGTCATATGACAATAACAATAACAATGCCCTCCAACTGCTAATGAACACCTGGCTCCAACTGCCATGATGACCAAGCGCCCTCTGTACCTATGTGTGCCACATTTGCACAGCAGAACTGTACTGTGAGCCGCACTGGAAAGCAGAGAAGTAGCCCAGAGAAGAGGTAACATGTCAGGCCAAAGGCAGTGGTCATGAGGGGTCCCTGGCCAAGAGGCTGCCATCTGCAGGGGCATAGGACAGGCGTCTACCCACAGATCACGCATGGCTGCAGATGTTAAAAGTGCTCTGTGGGCCGGGCGTGGTGGCACATGCCTGTAATCCCAAGGCCTGGGAAAGCCAAGGCAGGAGGATAGCAGGTGGGGGCCCGAGGCAGCCTGCATAACTTAGCAGGAGCCTATCTAGAATAAAAACTGTCAAAAGAGGCTGAGGGTGCAGCTCAGTGGTGGAAGCACCCTGGTTCAATCTCCCAGTATCGAAAAGAAAGAAAGAGAAAGGAAGGAAGAAAGGAAGGAAGGAAGGAAGGAGGGAGGGGGGGCGGGAGGAGAAGGAAGGAAGGAAAGAAAGAAAGAAAGAAAGAAAGAAAGAAAGAAAGAGAGAGAGAGAGAGAAAAGGAAGAAAGAAAGAGCGAGCGAGTTTTGTGGCACCTCCAATGCTTGTCTTCCCCACCCTTTGCAGGAAGATTTATGATGCCAGGAACTCCTTGGAGGAAAGGTAGGCGGGAAATTGAATCACACACACAGGGTAATTTGTGGCCTGTCCAGGACCTGACAATACGAATATTTCAGGCAAGCAGGTGACCAGCTTGAGGCCCTACGATTGTCTCCAAAGCATGATGTCTACAGCTCCTAGCTGGGTCCGGTAACCAAGTCCATAACCCTGACTGCAAGCCAGCCCTTGGAAGGCTCTGGAAGTCAAAGGCAGGAGTAACAGATTCCCCACGTACGCTCTCAAGCCAGAGGCTTCTGTTCACAGGGCAGTGGGCTCCAGAGGAGCCTCCAGGGTGAGCTTTGGTGACCCTGGCCTGGCCACATCAGCCCAGCAGGCCCCCAGCGGCGTTTGCGAAAGGCCAAACTCTGGTCCTCCCCAACAATCTCCCCATTCCCAGGGGACAGCTAGGCCTCCTTCCTTGTTTTTTTCAGGGGCCCAGACCAGGAGCCCTCAGGCCAGGAAGTCAGGGTCATCACCCCATCGCTGCCACCTCCTCCCCTCAGCTCTTCACAAGGACAGTGACTGCTCTGGCATGTGGCCCTGGTCTCTGGCGGGCCACCGCAGGGCTCCTGACTCAGCTTCTGGTCCAGCACACCCCCATGCCAAGCCCATCTCCGGGGGGAGCCAGAGGAAGGTCCTACGTCTGTTAGCACTGGAGGAAGTCCTAACCTGAGGCTCCGCCCCCTGGAAAGCCCCACACTCAGCCCTGCTGGAGAGCCTCCAGGCCCACTCCCTGTCACCCAAGCCAGTTCGCCAAGCTGCCACGCCCGCCACATCCCTCTCACTTCTTCCCAGCACTCACCAGCGTGTGACACTCTCTGCTTGCTAGTGTCTCTTCCCAAAGAGACTTCTGTCCATCCTGCTCACAGAAGAACCCCAACAGTATGGAAATGGGGCCTGGGATGCAATAGGCCCTCAACAACCACCCCTACCCTGAGCACCACAGAGGGTGAAGGGCCTGGATCAACGGGCCGGATTGGGGGTTCTGACTCCCCGTCTCTGATGTCAGCATGACCATGGCCGTCTGCCTGAACCCTGGGCCTCTTGTCTGTTGTATATAAGATAGAATGATGTGACTTACCGCAGGGGCATGGCAGCTTGGTGAACTGGCTTGCGAAAGGCCAAGCTCTGGTCCTCCCAGACAATCCCTCCATTCCCAGGGGACAGCTAGGCCTCCTGCCTTGGTTTTTTCGGAGACCCAGCACAGAGCACCAGAGCAAAGGCGTATTGCCAACCACGGAGACACCATGAGTAAAGGCTTAGGTCAGAGCCCGGACCCCCAAAATGAAAGGGCCAAGTAAAGCGGCTGGTGCGCCCGGGTGCACTCATAGACCTGGGCCAAGTCACCGCAGCTCATACACGACACACTTCCCCTGGAACCAGGGACATCCCGAGCCAGCCCTGCTGCTACCACTGATGTGTCCAATGCACCCTCAGCTCAGCCTCCATGCAGAGGGAGCCCCTTGGAGGCTGCCAGAGCCCTCCACGCTGCTGAGTGACCCTGCACAAGCCCTGGCACTTCTCTGCGCCTCGGATTTCTGGAAACCCTCATGCCTGCCTCGATCCTGCAGCACGAGCTCTGGGACCCCCAAGTACCCAGCTTCAGATCACGGGCCGTTTGGAGGGCCATCCAGCTCCCCCCTTGCTGGAATTCTCCTCTGAGCCATCTTGGGTTTTCTTGTTTTGTTTTGTTTTTTATGTGGTACTGGGGGTTGAACCCAGGGCCTTGCACCTGCATGCTTTGCAAGTGCTGGACCACTGAGCTGCACCCCAGCCCTTTTTTTTTTTCTTTTGGCTTTTTTGAGACAGGGTCTCGCTAAGTTATGCAGACTCCCTCTGGTCTCGAACTTGCGATCCTCCTGCCTCCGCCTCCCGGGCCGCTGGGATTACAGGCGCGCGCCACCGCGCCTGGCACTCTGTGCCATCTTGACATGGGAAGGACAGATGGAGAGGCCTGCGTTCAGGAGGCGCCATGTGGACCTCGTGACCCTGACCGGACATTCCTCAGGGACGAAAGGGCCTGGCTGCCAGCGACAATGCCATAACTCAAGCTCCCCCCTCTCGTGCTTCCGCTGTGCCCATCTCACCTGCAGAGTCACCTGGCTATGACCTCAGATCTGCCACCTGCCCCCTTGGGGGGCTAGCTCACCCTGGACCCTGGCGGGGAGCTCAATAAAGAAGCCAAAGGTTGCTCCAGGGATTTCTTCAGAGGCTTCCTGCCAGAACCAGTGACATCTGCTCCCAGGCGAATCTTCCCTGGATCAGAGGACACAGAGCAGGCACGGCTGTCCCTGCTCACGGCTTTGCTCTACCCCAGCCAGGGCCCTGATGCCCATCCAGCACCCTCCCTCACCCTATGACAGACCTGACAGACCTCACGAGGCGCAGGGAGTTCTGCAATCTGCCTGCAGGTCCGGGGCGGGGAGGACCGTGAAGAGCTGAGGGGCGAGGTGGGCAATGGGGAGGGAGAGCCGCGGCATGTGGGGAATGCAGAGATAAGGGAGGAGGGAGGAGCAAAGGCAGCCTTCAAGGGGGACAGGCACTTCATCACCAGCCTGGTCCCATGTGGCCCGTCCCTGTGCCTGCCCTGGCCAGACTGGGGTCTGCCTGCTGGCCCCACAGCTCACAGCTCTGTGACTTGGGCACATTCCTGAAGACCCATCTGCAAAAGAAGATCAGCCAAAAGGGCCTGTGCAGGGGATTCTAGGAGGCCAAGGACCCCTGGAGGCTGGGCGTGGTGGTGCATGAGTATAATCCCAGTGCTCGGGAGGCTGAGGCTAGAGGAGGCCTCGGGAGGCCAGCCAGGGCTGTGGGGTGTGCGCCTCCCGGTCGGGCCCGGATGTTTGGCTGGGCAGTGCCGCCACGCACACAGATACTAAACACAATTCACTTGGGATCCTGGGGTGAGGGGCGCCGACTCCTGCGGCCCTCGGGACAACGGAGGAGACAGGAGAAAGGAAAAGCCTCAGGTGCTTTTGCCTTCCCGGGCAAAAAAGGGGTCTTTCCTTGTTGGTGGTCGAAGGTCCAGGCAAAAAAAGGGGAAGGGGTGAGATGCCGCAGTGTAGGTCCTTATATAGCTCACCCACAGAATGGCCTGAGCCGATCAGCTTTGAGTCTAATTGTCCAATCAGGTTCGGGGGCTTTGTGAAGGGTTTTGTACAAACGTCCAATCAAGTTACCTTCATCTTCCCTAGATTTCTAATTTACAAACCAGATCTTCAAAAGCTGTTTTCCCAGTTTTGGGGTTTTTGCCAATTTCTTCCCAATTTCTCCCTACACAGGGCTACGCAGTGAGACCCCATCTCAAAAAAGGAAGAACTGGACATCCCGTGTCAGGTCTTCACTCATGGACAGCCCCAGCTGGTGGCTGGTGGAACGCAGGCTGCCCTGCAGTCACCCTGTCTTTATACCCAAACGCCCAGAGAAGTGAGTGACCTGTGAGGGTCACCAGCGGATGCCTTGGCTGGGAGGAAAGGTTCCCTGGAGGCTCAGGCGGGCAACTGGAGGGTGGTCCTTCGGATCTCCTCCAGAACATGGCTTGTCCCTGCCCCTGGGACACCAGTGGTCTCCTTCCTCCTGTTTCACTGGTCCCACCTTTCGGTTATGACCTGCTCTCCCCCAGCTCCCTTACACTGAGCCTTCTGTGGGGTGGGGCTGCTTCCAAACGTCACCTAGGACACGGATTAGGAGGCTCAGTCACATGAGCGGGCTGGGCCGGCCCCAGGGGAGTGGCAGAGACCTCAGCAGACTCCAAGAGACCCTGTGATTCATGAGTATGCACCCTGCAGCCACTAGGACCCTGCAGCATGCTCTCATCTCAAAGGATCCATGGCCTCCTGTGTGATGTCCAGGGCTCGGTGGGCACCAAGACCCAGAAATGGTCCCGTGAGCCTCGCCCCTTCTGCGGGTAACGAGCTCCCAAGGGTTACGTGAAGACCCAAGGAGAAAGGATGAGACTCTCCCGCAAACTCAAAGCACTGCAGAAATGCAAGCTGCCGGCACGAGAGGAAATGGGTCACGAGTGCTGTGACAGCACGCTGGCCACCTTCAGATGGACCACAGAGCGGCAGCCCTGCACACCCCCACCTGCCGCAGGGCCTCTCAGTTCTGCGCTGTGCACAGCGAGACCTCGTGCCCCGGGCCCTGCAGCTGGCTGCCAGGGACTGCGGGCCACACCGTCACCCCACTCCCAGCTTCCCAGCCCTGCCCTGAGTCCCCGGGCCATCACAGGCTGCCAGAGATCAAACACGACAAATGCCATTTCCAGGCAGGGGCTGCCCCGGCAGACTGACCCTCCCAAATGGTCTGTGTTTCACGGCTGCTGGCCAGGGCAGCGGGGGACCTTGGGACTCTGAATCACCTCCCAGGCCAATCAGGCACCCACAGGCCAAGATGGCCCCTTCTACCCGATCCAGAACTCAAGCTGCCATGGAGACCCTGGGAGAACCACCGCATCCACCCCCAGCACACGCATCTCACTGGCCCCCGCACCTCCAGTGGGGATGGCACAGGCTCTGTCCCCAGAGAGGAACCTCGGTCCCAAAAGGGAGGCCAAGGTACTTCCCAGGTACAAACAGATCACAGCTGATCAATGACATGCAGTGGGGATTTCTAGATCTCCTTAGTCAAACTCAGAGTACAGCTGCCAGCCTCCCGACGCTACCCCAGCCCCATCTCAAACCCGCAGCCAAGACCCCAAGGCAGCCAACTTGGTTCAGAAGTTTGCTGTGAAGAAAGCAGGGCACCCAGCTCAAGGCGCCCCTTCCTGCAGGACCCAGCTGGGCAGGGAAAAGCTCTGGGTCCGGAAGAGCAGCAGCTGCCAGGAGGCTCAACCCCACCTCCACATGGTGACCCGCTGACCTGTCAGCCGTCACTCCAGGACAGGACAGTGCCAGCCACACCCTTCCATAAACCACACCTGCACACCTGCCTCTCTGGTCGGGCGGCCTCACTCTGGGAACCTCGGAGGTCCAGGGAGTCCACAGCAGGGAGCCACATACGGGTGGCGTCCTCACGGGGTGCCGATGAGCTTCCTGGGCCCCTCCCCAAGTCCCCAGCTCCTTCCTGCCCTTTTCCTGCCAGCCTCGTGGGGACAGGCTCCTGATCAGAGATGCCTGGCACGGCCCCCTTTCTAGTTCACAGTCTTCTCACCCACAACACCCTGGGACCCAGATGGAGAGAGGGACTGCCGGTCACTCCGCAGGAAATGGGTTCAGAGAGGGAAAACAACGTGCCCGAGGTAACACAGCAAGGTAGCAATTCTCACACCACCCCACTGCCCTGGACACCTGCATCGGATCCCCTCTCCACACCCACTGAGGGGCTCTCCCTCTCCCCACCAGCTGCCTGGGCACACAATGGGCACCGCTGAGCACCAATGCTCCAGGAGCCCTTTACCCCTCCGTGATTACTCCACAGCTGGCCCCAGGCCTTAAGCATCAGAGCAGACATCGCTGGGGACAGAACCATGCTGAGCTGGGACGATTCCCAACCCCAGACAGCACCATCCCCGCGCATCTCCGCTCTGGTTTCGAGTCTGCATCTCGCTCCTGCCACAGGCGGCCCTGGTCAAGGCAGCCCACGAACACACACTGGATGAAAAACGGCATCACTACCACTGGAGAGCCAGCTGCGTGGCACAGTGTCCAGTACAGCCTCAGCTCAGCCTGGACCCCCAGCTGCGCGTCTGTTGTATATAAGACAGAATGATGTGACCTTACTCCAGGGGCGTCCTGTTGACCACGGAGACACCATAAGTAAAGGCTTAGGTCAGAGCCCGGACCCTCAAATGAAAGGGCCAAGTAAAGCGGCTGGTGCACCCAGGAGCACTCACAGACCTGGCCACGTCACCGCAGCTCATATAGGACACACTTCCCCTGGAACCAGGGACATCCCGAGCCAGCCCCGCTGCTACTGCTGACGTGTCCAGTACACTCTCAGTTCAGCCTCCATGTAGAGGGAGCCCCTTGGAGGCTGTCAGAGCCCTCCACGCTGCTGCGTGACCCTACGCAAGCCCTAGCACTTTTAATCCACAACACAGAGGAGGAGACTGAGGCCCAGACAGGGCAGCCAGGGCAGCAGGGTCTCCCTGCTGTCACACTGGGTCTCCCTGGGCTCCCATGGCTGTGTGGCCTCCTCAACTGGCCCACCAGATTCCATAGGGCCTGGGCCATTGGACGTCCCAGGGACACACATGAAAGACATCATCTGCCATGGGGACGGGGCAGCCCTGCGCCTCTCAGCAGCACGGCCAAGCAGACCTGCAGCCAGAAGAGCACATCTAGGCGTGGGATACACCCTGGGCAGCCTTGGGAGCCATGTGCGTCCACAGGGAGGCACCTCCAGGCTCAGTGATGCCCGGGTCTGGCAGGCCTCCTCCAGTGACTTAGGGAGCTAGCTCCTTCAGGGCCTCCTGACTCAGTTTCCTCACCTGCAATAAAGGCTTCATAAGCAATGGAAAGGGGCTGTGGGCTCTAAGCGCTGCCCCCCAACCGGCACATCATGGGGACATGCGGACAGTGAGTGCTGTCCTCAAGAGGGCTCGGGAGCGTGTAAGGACCAACAGGACTATACGGCAGCCACCTGTCATCTCGAACCTTCTGTGGGCCCAGTCACACCTCCTGGCCCATTCTTAAGCCACGCCTCCAGGAGAGCTTAAAGAAGCCAGCGCTGTTCTTGGGAGGTGGAGAGGGGCAGCGGCAGGAAAGGAAATAAAGTTGTCCCCTACGGCAATTAACCAGGATAAACGCTCGGGCCGCACCAATAGCCCAGCAGTCCGGAGTATGTGATGAAAGGTCAAAAGCAAAAATAGAAGCGGTGAGGAGGGAAATTTTTACCCACTGAATGTAACTAGGGGGGAGGGGCTCGTGAAGCACAGGCAGCCACAGCAGCAGGTGCAGCGGTGTGGGCGTCCAGGCTCGAACACGGACACTCACACCTGCACACACACAGGCCAGGGCCAGTGGAGGTGCAGGCATGAAGTGTGGGGACGCACACTGGCACGCGTACGTGCAGGCTCAGCCGGGTGCAGGCACACCCCTTCACACATACACCGCTCCCTGTGTTCACTGCCCGGCACCCTCCCAAGCTCCTCTGGCCCTTCAGAGTCCACGCACCGCTCTTCCGTCCTGCCCTTGTTGGGCACTGCCCCAGGATAGCTGAGAGAAGCCCCACGGCCCTGCTCAGGACAGCCTGGCCAAGAGGACATGCTGAGCAAGGCCACACACACACACATCCCCCCCACACACACACACACACATCCCCCCACACACACACCTTTGCCTGCTGTGTCCATGTCTACCGCAGAGACACTGGGAGGAACAGGGCTCAGGAGCAGGGCATGGAAAGCCCCAAGCCCAGGCTCCTGCTGAGCTCCCCCTGCCTCAGGACCAGGCACCCACCCAAGTCCAGCTGCCCCCCGTTGACTCCCAGCTCTCCTCACAACCCAGCCCCAAACCTCCCAGGCAAGTCCAGAGGAAGAGATGGGGCAAAAGGCCAGAACTCCACTCGGGGCTGCTGCAGGCAGGCCAGGCTGCCCAGCTCCCCAGGAGGGCACAGGACGGCACAGCCCCTGAAGGGGACAGGGACAGGCCTAAGGCTCCAACAGCTGCATTCTGAGGGCTGGGAGGGGCCTGTGGCGTGACTGAGAGGCCCCATACCTTCTCCTGCCCACCTCACTTCCCGCTCCGCTTACTAACCAGGAAACTGAGGCACGCAGGCCCGTTAGGCTGTGGACCTGG
Source organism: Pedetes capensis (assembly GCA_007922755.1). Lineage (NCBI taxonomy): Eukaryota > Metazoa > Chordata > Mammalia > Rodentia > Pedetidae > Pedetes > Pedetes capensis. The sequence continues at coordinate 41,183 of VMDO01006289.1, read as the reverse complement.
GGTGGTTAGAGGTCAGACCCTCCGCCCATACCCCTCATCTCTGGTCTCAGGGCTGGGGCTCTGCCTTGCCCACCTCCGTGCTGTGGGTGGCAAAGGGCTGGTCTTGTCCTGCCTGACTGGCCTAGACCTGGATCTGGGGGGTGGCCCTGCCCAGGGCACAGGGGCCCAGGCTTGCCGCCAGTGGCCAGCCACTATCCCTCTCTGGTGGAACATTCTTTCTGGTCACCCTTCCCCACGTTTAGTGATGCCCAGACTAAGCATTAACAATGACCCCATGTGACTTGGAGGCTCAAGAACAGGCAGGGCTGGAGGGAACCTCAGGGGCCCCGGCTCAGTCCCTCAGCTCCGGTCTCAGTGGGGGGTGGGGATAGCCTCAGGCCTCTGGAGCAAGCCACACACACCCTGAGTGAGTCACCTGGGCAGGGCTGGCCCCTGGGTGCCGGCCTCACATTCCTGGGGCGGCTGCCACACAGCAGACACCTTCCAGGCACTCGGTGTGGTGGCCGGAGCCCGGCGACAGGAAGCAGGAGGCCGGTCCCCGAGGGTCCCTAGAGGAAGGAGAGCTGGGCGGCTGGGGTTTGATACCAAAGCTGAGCAGGTCCAGCCCCAGTGTCCGGCCTCACTCCTGGCATTCGCCAGTCACCCGCAGTCTCAGTCCAAGAGGACAGCCGGCGCGAGACCGGGGGCAGTCAGGAGCTCGGGGCAGGGGCTGACTGGAACACAGCACAGCCCTGGCAGACGCTTGTCCCCAAGAGGTCCAAGCCAAGCACGGAGGGAGAACGGGGGCTTTGGGGACACTGGTGGGAAGAGGGGCTGGAAAAGTGACAAGAGGCGGGGTGGCAGGTCAATCTCAGCTTGAAAGCAAGTGGTAGTGTCCAAGGGAGGGAGGAGTGTCCAAGGGAGGTGGAGAAAATGGTGGGCACGGGCACAGACGAGGGAGGAGGTGCCGGCGCGGGGCTCAGGACCCACTTGGCTGGGGTCGGGGCAGCTTCTGCAGGAGGTGGGAGGAGACAGTGGAGAAGGACCAGAGCCAGATCGGGGAGGCCCTCCAGCTTCACTCCCAGGACCCTGAACTTGATGCCAAGGGGTCCCGGCAGGGTCTGGTGAAGGGTGAGCCTGTGTTTCAGGAAGAACATTCCAGAAAGGCAGAGTGAGGACTGCAGAGGGCAATCCTGGAGGTAGGGAGACTGTGGGCAGCTGGGAGCAGAAGGGAGATGGGGGAGAGAGAACCCTCACCATCTTCACTGTGGGCAGGGCGAAGGTGCCCCATGCCCTGAGGTCAGAAATCCATGATCAGACTGGCAGGGGTCCACTGTGGACCACCTGGCTCGGCAGGGAAAAGACCTGAGCATGGTAGGGCAGACAGAGCCTGGTCAACCCAGAGCCCTGGCACAGACCACAACGATGCCACATCAGGCTGGTCAGGCCCACTGGTTACCTGGCCCACCTGTATGGACGTGGCCCCTAAAGGTCAATGTTGAGGTCCTACCTTCTGCTCCTGGGAGGTAGCGGCACTTGTCGCCCGCTCCATGGGGCTCATAGCCAACCCCCCCCGCAGGGGGGCAGAAATCCATGGTCTGCACATGTGTCTGCCTGGCCTGGCCTGGGCATCCGCTGACCTCTGCCCAGGCAGCCTGCACAATGGGACCTTTTGTTCCCTGATTCTGCATTGTCTTCAATTCTCTCGCCTGCCTGCACCAGGGCCAAAGGAGGATTTCCAGTGGGATTTCTCAATGGGCTTGCAGAGAAACATCCTGTCGGCGGGACCCGCTGCTCGTGGCCTTCCTTGAAAGGCCATAAAGCAGGGAGGGGGCCCGCGACCCTTTGAAAATGGCTCCAGACGCAAACAGCTCTTTTTAAACTGAGCAATCTTTGGGCTGCACGCTCAAGTTGCTCAGAAAAAGTTGTTCAGGGGCTGGGGTGCAGCTCAGTGGCGGGGTGTATACTTAGCATGCAGGAGACCCTGGGTTCAATCCCCAGCACCAAAAAAAAATAAATAAAAAAAACCAAAGTGGGTCAGTCCTGGACGCTGACCAATACAGTCTTCACTACAGACCCAGCCACAAGCACACTGCTGGACTGCGGGTCTTTATCTGCTTCTGTGAACAGGCCCATGAAGGGCATCTGAGGGTGTTTAACTTCTCCAAAGGGAAACTGAGGCTCATGGAGGTGGGGAGGCTGGCCCATGACCGCAGGGCCAGCCTAGGCAGGGCCAGGCTCAGCCACTTCCTCCACCTGAGGCCACACTCTAATCCCCCTGGTGGGCGCGTCTAGGCTGCTTCGGACAGGCTTCTGGTGTTCCCTTAGACCCCACCCCCCATCTCAGGTAATCATGACCAGGGACAGCAAGCAGGGCGACAGGGAGAATCCCACCTGCCTCCACAGCTACGGCCATATTGGAAAGGAGGTGCCAGGCCTGCCCGCCCTGACCCAGGAAGCCAAGACTCAGACCAGGTGCTCAGCACTGCATCAAGGATCCAACAGGACTTCTGACCGCGCTGACATGCCTGGGGGGGTCAGCTGGCCACATGATAAGACAAGCAAAAGGACACTGAAAAACGATGTATAAAAAGAGCAGTCAATGATGGGCAGAGATTTTCCCAACAGGCTCATGCAAAAACAGGCAGGATTTAATGTTCTACCAACAGCACGTGGAGAAAGTTGGTTTTTTAAAAGATGTGCCTTGGGTAAGACCCAACGGAAAAAGGACAGGAGGTAAAACCTAAGGAAATCCGAACAGACTGGGGACTCCAGTTGCTACTAATGTATCTACATTGGCTCATTCCTTGTAACAAATGTACAATAATGTTGTAAGATGCTAATAATAGAGGAAACCCGATACAGAGCTTGTAGGAGCTCTGTACTATCTCCTCAATTTTTCTATGACTCTCAAAACAGCTCCAAGGAATACAGTTCATTTTCTTAAAAATGTGCATCACAAATCTGTGCATGTGATAAAATCTCACAGGACATGAAAAGGGGGTGGGGAGAGAGAGAAAGAAGTGGGCGCGTGTAAGAAACAGGCTGAATCTGAGCTTGGCTCTGTGGTCCAGGTTCCTGCGCTGTGCCAGTGCCACTGTGCTGGCTTTCATATTGCTCTATGCCTGTGTGGGATGTGACCGCTGGGGGGATGTGGAGGGGCGCACCGGAGCCCTTGTGAAGGGAGGGTTATGGACGATTTCTAATTTCCATTACGAATGTCTCAGCGTCTTCCAAGCTTTCCTCAGGGAACAATGGGTCATGGAGGGGCAGGTGGCACTGTGTACCCCTATAGGTGGTAAATCGAGGGGAAGGAGGGAGACCCTGTGGCCTGATTGGACAAGGTGAGGTGGCAGCTGGTGAGTGTCCCCCCAGCCCCTTCCAGAGCAGGACGCTTGGTCAACACAATGCCGGCCACACCATCCCTACCTGCGAGGCCTTGCCCGGAGCCCGGACAACCAAAAGCCAGCCTGGGTCCCCACTGCCCACTCCACAGGGGGGCTTACGTGGCCCATCACAACAGCAGAGGCTCTGGTGGCCTCGCACTCCTACCAGGGATCCCAGGACCAAAGAGGACAGTGGTGCCTGGGCCAGCAAGGGGGCTGCCGTCCGCAGAGGGACAGGAAGGCAGCCGACATCCGGGGCGTGTGACACACCAGAAGCAGCCTGGCGCATGGGGCACAGTGTGAAACGGGGGTCCCGTGTGGGTTTGGAGCCGAGAAATCCCTGAGCGAGTTTTTGGCTGGTGTCCAACCTCCAAATCCACGGCGGCTGCCCCTCTGCCTACAGCAGTGACATCACCCTCCCCGCTGGACCTGCCTCCTCACACACCCAGGCCGCCCGGGGAACTCGGAGACACAAGCTAACAGTGTCACCCGGAAGACAGGGGACGAGGCCACCAGCCGGCACCCGACACACAGGTTCCACCTGCCAGTAACACTCCTCACCCTGGGCACAGCTCAACAGGGAATTTTTGAAGGTCCAAAGTACAGAGCCCTCAAACCCCACTCCCACAGGTAGGAGGCTGAGGTAGGGGCACCTGTCTAGGCACCTCACCACATACTCACTAGAGCATACTGGGGTGAGGCAGGGCCCCTGGCCAGGAAGTGGGCAAGTGGCAGGGAGCCCGGCCTGCTGATGAAACTGGTGGGGAGGGATCAGGGCTCTGGGGGGCCTGGGGGGGGGTCTCTCCCCATCCCAGGGCTCAGCTTTGTCACCTGTGAAGTAGACCCTTGGTTTAGAGATCTGGAAGCCTATCCCATTGTTGTTGTTAGGTGCCACTGAGTTGGGTCTGACTCGTAGTGACCCTATGTACATCAGAACGAAACACTCCCCGACACTGTGCCGTGCCCAGAGGGGGTGAAGTGGGGTCCTAGGGGCATGGGGGTGCCATGCCCTCCTTTGCACATTCACAAGACCGAGGCAGCCTGGCGGACCCACCACCCAATGCCCTTCACTGACACACGCATGTGTTTGCAGGAAGAAAATTCTTTCACACATGAGCCCCTCCCATCTGTGCCCCAGGGGATGTGGGGAGCACAGATGTGATGAGGACAGGTGCCACAAGGCCCCCTCCATCTCACCCCAGCTCCCACCAGAGGCTCCTTCTACCATTCCCCCACACACACTGCTGCCCATCAAGGGCCCCTCACCAACAGAAGCTATACCTTTGGCACGGCCCCACATCACACCAGGTAGCACCAGGGGTGCAAAGAGTCACCTGCCCTTCTCACCCAGGGTCCGGCTTGCACTCATGGGTGGGGGTGGCACAGTCCCAATGGAGCAGTCCCGAGCAGAGCAAAGCCAAGAGCCACTTCTGCATGCCACCAATCCCCCAGCCTCGTGGCTCCTAGGGTAGTTGTTGTTGTTGCCATCAAGTCAGTATCTGACTCATAGTGACCCTCATAGGGTTTTCAATGGCTGACTGTTGCAGGATTGCCTTGGGAGTGGATTGCCAGGCCCTTCTCCCATTTTTGCAGTGCTGGGAATCGAACTCGGGACCTCAGAGACTGCAGCGCAGCACTCTACCAACTGAGCTAAATCCCAGCCCCCTGGGATAGTAAAAGGGTAAAATCTAAGGGCGGGCACAAGGGAACAGGTGCATGTTGTCCCCCGCAGCTGTGCTTGAGGAGAGCCCGGGGTTCTGAGCGGGGCTTCCTGGGCAGCACCCCCTCCCCTGCTCACACTAGACTCCCCTCCCAGGTCCCAGTTCCTCAGCTTCTGCAAGGCTGTGGCCACCTACTATAGCTCCCAGAGCCTTGTGACCAAAAAGCTTCAGCACCTGGTGCTGACAGCCAGAACTAAGTCTCCTTCAAAGCCTCTGAGGGATGTTTTGTTAGTTTATTGTTTTAGGGGGGAAAAAAACTCAAGAAACAGCATATATGGATTTATTCCATAGCCCTATGGGATGGTAGGGTGGGGGTTTAGCTCACTTGGTAAAGTGCCTGCTCTGCGTGCTCTGAGGTCCTGGGCTCGATCCCCAGCACGGCAAAAATGGGAGAAGGATGTGGCAGCCCACTCCTGAAACAATCAGCCATTGAAGACCCTATGAATAGAAGAGAAGCACTGACATAGTGCCGGGCATGGCACAGTGTTGGGGAGAGTTTTTTTCTGATGTACACAGGGTCACTATGAGTCAAACCCAACTCCGTGGCACCTAACAATAACAACAATAATGGGATGACCTTATAGATCTCTAAGCCAAGGGTCTACTTCACAGGTGACAAAGCTGAGCCAGGGGATGGGGAGAGACCCTCCCCAGGCCCCCAGAGCCCTGATCCCTCCCCACCAGGTCATTAGCAGCCCAGGCTCCCTGCCACTTGCCCACTTCCTGGCCAGGGCCACTGCCTCGTTCACAGTGCCATAAGAACTGAGCCCCTGCCTAGGCAAGGCCTAGTGTGGTAGTGATCACAGACCCAGAGGCCTGGGCACCTACAGGCAGCAGCCACACTTCTCAGGACGTGGTCACAGGTGAGCAGGGGCCCATGGAGCCCGAGGACCTCCATGCGTGGTGCCATACTCCCGCTCCCCAGCAGGCTCAGCCCTTGGCACAGAAGTAGGCATTGCATCGGGCAGCCTGGAGTCCCTCACACACGCCACAGTGGGTCTCAGAAACATCTGCCACATGAATAAACAAAGCCCCGTCTCCCTCTCTGAGAGCCCCAGCCCAGCACCTGCTGAGCCCCCTCCCAGCTTGCCCCTGCTTGTCCCCCACCCCCCCACAGCCTCCAGGCAGGATGAGCCATTGGATGCTTCCAGCTGCCAATCAGCAACCCTCTGAGGGGTGAGTGAGGATGAAGTCGGGGACAGGGGCGTCTGGGCTGGATGTGCCGGAAGCCAAGGGCAGCCTGCCCTGCGTCAGGATGCCCAAAGCGGCTGGCAGCCTGCGGACAGAGCCATCCGCCTTATCTGAGCTTTTCTCCTCCCCCAGTTTCGGTTACCCACAGTCAACTACAGCCCAAAGATCCTAAATAGAACATCCCAGAAATAACTTGTAAGTTTTTAAAGTGTGCATCTTAATGAGTCTTACATATTTTGGACATGTCGTCAGGAGGGACCAATCCCTGCAGAAGGACATCATGTTTGGAAGCATGGGTCCACAAAAAAAAAAGGAAGACCCTCCACTAGATGGACTGACACAGCGTCTGCAACAATGGGTTTAAGCATATAAAGATCATGTGCCTGGTGCAGTGTTGGGAGTTTTGCTCTGCTGTACGTAGGGTCGCTATGAGTCAGACTCGACTTGACCACACCTAGCAAAACAAAACAAAAAACATCATGCGATAGTGTGATAAAATCTTGTGCCGTCCTGGGACATGGATCCTCCCTTTGTCCGGCAATCTCCCCCGCGCACACTTCCCACCCATTAGTCACTTAATTGTTGTTGTTGTTAGGTGCCACCAAGTCAGTATCTGACTCATAGCGACCCTACGTACAACAGGCGAAATACTTTGTCAGTGCTTCTCTGCTATTCATAGGGTTTTCAATGACAGATTGATTTTTGGGAGCGGGTTTCCAAGTACTAACCAGGCCCAGCCCCACTTAGCTTCAGAGATCTGACGGGATCGGATGCCACAGTGCTACGGCTGCAGGCTAAATCACTGAGTAGCCATCCCAATCGTCAGTGGGTATATGCAGTTCAGTACTCTCTGAGGTTTTAGGCATCCGCCAGGGGTCTTCTGTCACCCCCAGATGAGAGGGACTATGGTACATTGGGCTGGGGCAGAGTGTCGCTCTGTGTGTTCTGAGGCACTGGGTTCGATCCCCAGCACCTCAAAAATGGGAGAATGACATGGCAGCCCACTCCGGAAACAGTCGCAAAACTATCAGCCATGGAAAAACCCTATGAATAGCAGAGAAGCACGGACATAGTGCCAGGCCTGGCACCGTGTCAGGGAGTGTTTTGTTCTGTTGTACCCAGGGTCGCTATGAATCTAGACCCAACTCGATAGCACCTAACAACCACCACCACCATACATTAGCAACTTTTAGAGTGAAACATCTCACCAGCACTGGCCAAGGGTGGTCTTGGTCTCAGCTTTAAAGATAGGCAAAGCACTGTCCTGTCTCCCCTACTGCTCCCAGGCCTGCCATGTCCAATAAGTGAACAACACCCAACGCTTGTACACCTGGCCAGAGAAAAGGGAGCCTGCAGACATACTCAAAAGTCACCTGAGAGTCAGAGGCAGCTGCACACGCCTGTCATCCCAGCACTCAGGAGGCTGAAGCAGGAGGATCACGCATCAGAGTCCCGCCTGAGCTGCACAGCAGGATTGTGTCCCAGAAACCGACGAACAAAAGCCACTAGAGGCCCGGGCTGTGGGAATGAGGGCGGGGGGACCAAGGTGGCCATTCGGAAGAAGAAAATGAGGCTCTCCCATCTCTATGTCACCCTGGCCTGCAATGGCCAAGGGGTGGGCCACCGCCAGGAGCTAGCACGTGAGGTTTGCAGGGGTGAGCTGGGGAAGGCAAAGCCTACATGGGGTGGGACAGGGTGGCAATGATCCCCTGGCTGCTGCCTTCTGATCTGAGTCAGGCCCCACTTGGCTAAGCATTTTGGAAGGTGACAGCCTGAGGCCAGAAACCCAGCAGTGGCCACCACCAACACCAGTTCACTATTTTTTTTGGGGGGGGGGGTACTGGGGATTGAACCCATGGCCTCGCGCCTGCATGCTCTGCACGTGCTGGACCACTGAGCTGCATCCCCAGCCCATTTTTTAACCTTTTGAGACAGGGTCTCACTAAGTTACGCAGACTGCCTCTGGTCTCGAACTTGCGATCCTCCTGCCTCTGCTTCCCGAGCCGCTGGGATTACAGGCATGCGCCACCGCGCCCGGCTCCAGTTCACTTCTTAAAGACCTAAGCAGCACGAACATATAAAAACAAAAACAAAGACAAAAAAAAAAAAAACACACAGGAGGCACTGCGTTGGCTGGGCAGTGGGAGAGAAGCTGGCCTGGGCGCAGCCACCTAGGTGAGGCTGAAAACCGGGAAGGGCCTGTGCTTCTAGAACCTTCCCAAGTTCCTCAGGGTCTCTGAGCACCAACGATCTGATCCAACCACTTCCTCTCTCACAGGTGGGTAAACTGAGGCCCAGGGAAATGGGGGCGAGACCAAGGATGACATACAACCATCAAGAGAAAGAAGTCAGTGTGCAAAGATCCATACGAAAACATCTACGCAGCCCCAAAGCCCTCTTATAAACAAAAACAAGCCCAGGAGAGAGGCGCCTGCCCACCACTGCCACTGCGTCAGCCCCAGGACAGGCTGGGCAAGGGCAGCCGGCACAAGCCAGGCCCACTGGGATGTCCGGGAGGCCCCGCCTCCCCGGGAGACGTGTCTGGCTCCCCTACTTTCTGCCTGTGCGTTGTGTGTGCAGTGTCCTGACTGGGTGTGCGCTAAGCTTACTTATTTCTATTGCTTAGAGGCCTCAGGCAGGACCCTCACTAACCCTGCTCCTGGGGTTCTTTGTCTCTCCTGAGCCGGGGGCCACTTGCAGCCTCAAATGAGAGCGGTGGGTCATGTCCCAGGAGAAATCTGTGGCCCCACGGTCCTTTCAGGGGCTCGGGGGGTGCCTGATGCCTGCCCTGCCCCTCGGTGGAGGGGTCCCTAAGGATGCACGTGCAGACGGGCTGCAGAGGGCCTGAGCATTTGGTCCGTGCAAAGAAGAGGGCTGGGTGACTAAAACCAGCAGCGGTAGCCCCCCAGATTAAGCACCCAGTGGGGAGGCGGCAGTGTCCCTGACTGCACAGGGGTCCTGGGAGCCCATGGGGCACCTGCAAGGCAGGAGGGGAGCCCCGCACCCCCCGAGTCCTCCTGCTCAGGGTTTGGGCTGCCCCTAAAACAAGGGGTCTTTCATGCAATGTTTCCACCCGCTGTGGCGGATCACGTTGCCCACAGCCGGGCAGCACTCACGGTGGCAAGCTCTTAACTCTAGGAAAGGGATTAGGCACTCTGCAGATCAAAGTGGCACCAAGCTCAGGGACCACCCTCCAGGGTCGGGACACCAGCGCCCGGGCAGGGAGCATCCCCCAGGCCTCCTGACCATACTCGGGTGGCTGCCCCACCTGACCCTGTCCCCTGGGGGCAGGAAGGATTCTGACAGGCAGCGTTGGGCAGCTCACAGGAAGTCCTGACAGAGGGGCCCAGCTCAGCCAGGAAATGGCCTCAGGGGAGGAGCAGCAGGAGAATGGGGGTCCCGCTGGGTGGCGGGAACACTGGAGGCCGCCAGGGCCACCGACAGCGGGGATCCCCCTGCCCGCCACAGCTCCGCACCATGAACCCCGCCATCACACTGCCAGAGTAAGACGAGGGCTTGGAAGGCACTTCCTGTGACCCCCTCAACCCTCAAGGTCAGGGAAGCCCCAGGTACCAGCACCTTTCTGTACGAGGGGACAGAATCCCCCCAACCCTTGCAGGGCACAGCCAGGACAGGCAGCCCGAGTCTGTGGGATGCTAGGTCCAGTCTCACTGGGCTAGGCCACTAGCATCAGACCAACGTCACCTTGACCCACCCCCCTCCATGCACCAGCTGACTCAGTACAACGAAGCCACAGTGGGCAGGGGGGCCAGGCCGGGGGCCAGAGCCCCAGGTGTGGCGTGTAATGGACTCATCACCAGAGACGGCTGGCAGAATGGCCCGCAGCTGGACCTGGGCAGTTCATTTAACCCCGAGGGGAGCCTGCCCGCTTGCCAGTCACAGCTGTGGCTGCCACAGGGAATTGATGGCACCGGGGTGGGAGGGGAGCTCCGCTCAGAGTCCACAATGGCCTGGCCAGGGCAGCTCAGCAGCCTCTGCAGGAGGGAAGGGAGGACAGGAGTGCGGGGCTGGCCTGTGTCCATCTCCCCCCACCCCAGCTCTGCCCCACCGCTATGCAAGTGACTTTGTTTTGCATCCTGCAGGCTTCTTGACCCCCCTTGGAGAATAAGGAGCTGGCAGCTGGGAACCAGTTGGCAGGGCTCTGCCTGGAGACTCCTGGAGCCGAGGGGCCCCCTCCGTGCCTGGGTTTCCTGCACTGACATGGGGACCCCCACACAGCTCATGGCCACCAGCCACCTTCTGCACGTGGGCAGGCCTGGCACCCACCACTGCAGGACACCCACCACGAGCCCAGCCCAGGCTGCAAAGGTTCCTGCAGAGGACAAGCAGGCAAGGGCCACAAGTCACCTATCCTTAGGCCTGTCCACCTCACGGGAAGGGTGGGACATTGGAGAGTGATGGAGGCAGGAAAGGGCCACCACGGAGGGACCTGTGGTGCACCTGCCCAGCAAGGAGTCCAAGGCCAGAACTCCAGGTTCACGGTGGGAAATCACGCAGGCCAGCAGGGAGGCGGCCGGGGTCCCTGACACCAAGCTCAGATGTCAAGACTTCCTTCGGGGGACAATTCGGGTCGCACGGCCCTGGGAAGAACTGTGTCGACCAGTGCCGCCCCGCAGAACTCTCTCAACGATGGGATATTCTTTATCTTGCTGTCAGCGCGGCCCCAAATATAAAAGGTATTGCAGCTGAGACACCGCAATGCTTCATGTCCCCTAACTGTCATCCACCTGAACTGCAGCAGCCACGTGGGGGTGAGTGGATGGCTCTGCGCCAGAGCCAGGGGACCCTGAAGCACAGCTGCCATGGGTTAGGCAGAGGGCACAGGTGAGAGGCAGGGCCCCAAACCCACAGAGCAGAGGTGCACAGGACGGTGGCCAGCAGCAGCTGGAAACCTGGGCCCCAAGTCTAGGAGCCAGAGGCGGAGAGACTTCCGTGGGGAGCTGGCCAGAGGGCTCTAAGTTGCTACCAAGGAGGACAGAAGTGACCAGCACATCCCACTGTTCCGGAGGACAGGCTGGTGGGGGGCATCAGATGCTGCTGGGAAGTGGCTGTCGGCCCAAGCCAGGGCCACCTTTCCCAGGGTCTGGGACTGCTTAGGACAAGAAGCAACAAAAATTTCATCCATGGCGAAGGGAGGGAGTACCGGGGGGCAGGACGGGAGGACGGAGGGGTTCTGTTTCATTGCTGTGGACAAGGAAACACAAGCCTGTTTGCAGGGAAGAAGGCAGGGGAGAAACCCTGAAGGAACAAGGGAAAGGAGACAATGGGGGGCCGGGTCCCACAGGAGGAGCTGGGCAGAGGCGACAGGGGTCAGTGCCTGCCAGCCAGGACAGAGGTGGTGCTAACAGAGGGGGAAACATGCTCCGCAATTTTCTGTCCCAGCATAAAAGTGGCGTGTGCATCTCCTAGCGAATATGGAAAACCGAAACAGGAGAAGGGACCGGCGGGAGGGAGCTTCCTATTGTCCCAATGGCTACGGAGAGAGGTTAAGCAGCCAAGGGGCCAGGAAATGGAGCCTTGGCACGGGCAGCGTGGCCGGAACCTGCCACAAAGGGCCACTCCCAGAGCAGGCTCATTAGGGAGGCGAGCCGGTGCCACGCGGGTGACAGGCAGGCGCGTTCAGGGCCAGCACACAATCGGGCCCTTGTGGCGGGCGGGGGAGCGAGGTGCGCGCTGGGGCCTCTGATTCCTAGACAAGAGCAGGCCTCCGTCTTGCCTTACAACCCGGGAGACGACGGGAGAGACAGATTCGGGGAGACAAAGAGAGGCGTCCCCTGACGGCGGATGGTCTATTTTTGGAAATGGGTCGACTCTTCTCAGTAGCTGCCATCTCGGTGCCACCGTCCCTGCCTGTACCTGTCCCCCTGAACACAACCTAGTAGGACCCCAACCTCATAGCACACAATGGGGGCGTGGAAGGCTGCCGTCTCTACTGTGTTGCCTGAAGGTCCCCTAGAGCCCCCGGGGAGGGAGGTGTGAGCCAGGCTGTGTCCAGCATGAGGCCTGGACTCGAGTCCCAATTGGTTTTCTACCCCAGCCCAGAAGGCCCCAAACTGGCTGCAGCAGGGCCTAGTCCCTGGGCCCCCACACAGCACAGGTCAGTAACCGGGTAGTACAAACACGCCACTTCTTCCTCACTGCTAACACAGACTGGCATCGGCCTCCATCCCTGACCTGCGGCCCCGGGATGTCCCACCAAGGGCCAGCATCCTTCCCAGCACACCTGCTGACTGGACCTGTCTCCAGCTGGTAGCCCCCACAGGCCTCTCAGCTTTTCACCCAAATCCTCCTAGAAGGGCTCTGGATCCTGCTGCCCAGCAGGACCCCAGGAACCTCAAAAACCACCCGTGCTGCTAGACCAACTGGGTCCATCTCTGAGGCCGGGCCCAAGCCCAGGCCCAGGTATTTTTTTCGGTTCAAAAGTGAAGCCATGCCAGGCACGGTAGCGCATGCCTATAATCCCAGAGGCTCGGGAGGCAGAGGCAGGAGGATCGGAAGTTCGAGGCCAAGGGTAGTCTGCATAACTTAGCGAGACCCTGTCTCAAAAAAGTAAAAAAAAAAAAAAAAATGGGTCGGGGGTGCAGCTCAGTGGTCCAGCACTTGCAGAGCATGCAGGCGCGAGGCCCTGGGTTCAACCCCCAGTACTGAAAAAAAAAAAAAAAAAAAATGTGAAGCCAATATGCAGCCAAGCAAAGGACCACAAATAAAAGCAAAAAGGTGTATATCTTAGCAATAACTCAGGGGAGGGGGGAAGGGAGAGTGGTGCAAAACTCCCCCATGGTGGGCTTCTTCCTTTCTCTCCCTTTTGTTTTTGGAAGCAGCTACAGGAGGCCACTTGGTGCCAAGTGCAGCAAATGAAAAAAGAAAGAGAGGTGACCAAAGGGACCTGGCCACTATCCAGTTTGAAAAATTAAGAGCGGGCCGGGCACAGTGGCTCATACCTGTCATCCCAGCGACTCAGGAGGCTGAGGCAGGAGGATTGAGAGTTCGAGGCCAGAGGCAGTCCTGTTCCTTGCCTTTGGGGCCCCTCACCCTGACTCTAGTGGTGGCTACATGTGGGAAGTCCAGGCTGTGCCCTCACAAGTGTCTGGACTGGGGAGCAGGCAGCCTTGTCCCCAGCAACCCTGCACCAGAAAGGGGAGCCCAGTGCTCTCTCACCCTCCCCGCAGCACCCAGGCCTTCAGCAGAGGCGGCCAGATAGGGGAGGCAGGCTCTTGGCCTTGGCCAGCACTGGGCAGGTCACTACTGCAAGGCCCCTGCTCCACATCCACGCAGCAACCGGCCCCTCACCTTCAGTGAGGAAAGAACGCTATCCCATCGCAATCATCGATAAGGAAAGAACCCGCTCTCCATCAGATCACCGACGAAGCAACAGCTGTCTCCTCGTGACCGCCGAGTCCACCAACACAGGTGTTTACCCCTGGAAGGCAAAAGCGCCCAAGGCTTTTCCTTTCTCCTGTCTCCTCCAGGGTCCCGAGGGGCACAGGAGTCCGTGCCCCTCACCCAAGGGTCCCGAGTGAATTGTGTTTAGTATCTGCGTGCACGGCGGTGCTGCCAGTTGGAACTCCAGGCCGCCCCATCACCCCATCACCCCCATGGTCATTCCTGAGTCTTGCCCCAAGCTGAGAAACCATCACCAGGCAAGAAACAAAATTCTGCCTTTGGGGTGCAGAGAGAGAATCCCTAGGAATACGGACAGCTGGCTCATAGGACCAATGTGACCGCAGGATGAAGGGGGAGGTGACCTGTCCTGAAGCTCCACCTGCGTAGGAAGGTGGAGTCGAGGGCAGGAGAAGCCCAGGGTCTCTGGGACTCTCGGCCCAGCCTCCTGTTTTACAGATGGGAAAACAAGGGCCCAGAGAAAGGGGCCACACACTAGTGAACGGAAGCCACTGGCCCCGACAGCATCGTCCACTCCCCAGGACAGCACTGGGCCACCCATAGGGCCCTCAAGACCCTCCAACGTGGGGAACATGTCCACTGGGAGGGTCATTCCCAGGCCCACCAGATGTATTTATTAAGCACAGAGCAGCCGGGCTCGGTGGCACACGCCTGTAATCCCAGCGGCTCGGGAGGCTGAGGCAGGAGGATCGCAAGTTTGAGACCAGACGCAGTCTGCATAACTTAGCGAGACCCTGTCTCAAAAAGAAAAAAAAAAAAAAGGGCTGAGGGCGCAGCTCAGTGGTCCAGCACTTGCAGAACATGCAGGCTTGAGGTCCTGGGTTCAACCCCCAGTACCACAAAAAAAAAAAAAAGGCAGGGAGCAGTCAGAGAGAGAGCGGAGATGCCCCGTAAAGGTTCCTCTCGGAGAATGCTGGATCCCCTCAGAAACACCTGTCGGGAACCTCCAGAGCTGGACCTGACAACGGCCCAGGGGCCTCAGGGACAGCGGCAGAGGCTTTGCAGTCAGCCTCCACTGGCCCAACCGCTGGGCCTGAGTCCCAGCTCCCCATCACCCTGCTGCATCCAACGTATCCAGCAAACCCCGCACGTCACGGCTGCAGGTGCTCTGAACACCACGCCTGGCCTCTTCTCACCTGCTCTCTTCCAGTCTACGGAGCTGCTCCGCCTCCCAGGCCTGTCCTGGCCCCGATTTCAGCCACTGCTTTGCTGAGCTCCGGACACACCAGCCGGGCCTGAGAGGGCACCACTGACGGGGACAGAGGCTGGGGAGGAGGCCCCCGGTAGCCAGGTAGCCAGGGTCTGCGCAGGGCCACGGGCTGCAGGGCAGAGGACAGGAGCGCCTGGGCCCGTCCCCGTGGGAGCTGGCGCGGCTTGCCTGCCTGCTCTGTGTTCCTTAGCGAACATGAGGACTCCCCACTGTTGTGGGGTGAGTGAGATAAAACAGCAGCTCTTGCAGCAGAGCAGGCACACGTTTGAGTCCATCCAGAAGATAAGTTTTGGAACCCACCCCTCAGTGCCATGGCTACCAGTCAAGAGAACATGGGCCTCGGCCGCACAGGCTCAGATGGACAAACAGGAATGACCGACAGTGGGTCCCAGGCAGAGCAGGGAGGACTCCAGCGCCCTAGGGCGGGTCCCCTTCCTTCCCAGGTCTCCGATTAGGGCCTGAAGACTCCAAGCTGGATCGGTTTCCAGCTCTCCCCAGCCAGGCATTTCCTCCGCTCAAAGATGCCTGCATTCCGGGCAAGGAAGCCCAGCGGGCAACGCACAGGGACTCCCAGACACGCCCACAGCACGAGGCAGAACTGAGAAAACAGCAGCATGCCCAGCCACGGGGGAATCAGGAAGAGGGAGGATCCAGAATCCACTTCGCTGCCTCCCTGGGCCAACGCCTGCCTGCTCATTAGCGACGTGACATGCCACGCTGTACCTCTGTTCACCCGAGAACATCTGCAGGTGAGTCAGGAGCGCTCCTAAACTCTCTGCTCTGTTCCTTGAAGGGCTGGAGATCAGCAGGAATTCGCTAAGAGTCGGCATCAATGGCTTGGTGACCCAGCTCCGGACCTGGCCAGAACTCTTTGCCTGTGGGCCAGAGGACACGTGACAGTGACCAGTTCAGGGTGCTTACCTAGGGCAATGAGGTCACCTGTTTAGCAGAGGACCTTGTTCCTCTGTCCCCAAGCCTCTGGGGAAGCCGCTGGCGTCCCCTCTGCCTTATGTACCAAGGAGGTAGGAATTACCTACCTCCCAGTCTGAAGTGGGGTTGGGATTTAGCTCAGTTGGTAGAGCGCCCCTCTGCAGTCTCTGAGGTCCCAGGTTCAATGCCCAGCACCCCAAAAATGGGAGAAAGACCTGGCAATCCACTCCCAAGGCAATCCCGAAACAATCAGCCATTGAAAACCCTATAAGGGTCACTACGAGTCGGATACGACTCAACAGCACCTAACAACGACAGCAAGTCTGAAGCCAGAAGACGGTCCCTGCAAAGGTCCCTGCCCCTGAGCCTGGTGGCAGGAGTGGAACCGCAGCTGGGGGCCATCGCTGCTCTGTGAGCAGGGCAGA
The DNA here is from genome assembly GCA_007922755.1 of Pedetes capensis. Lineage (NCBI taxonomy): Eukaryota > Metazoa > Chordata > Mammalia > Rodentia > Pedetidae > Pedetes > Pedetes capensis. The sequence goes on along the minus strand of VMDO01006289.1, from coordinate 24,919 downwards.
GCTAGGGCTGGAGATGCGCATGGAGGAAGTCTGTGATCCATGGGGGGCCCGGAGAGCCAGCATCTCCAACAGATGCTCCCTGACCTGGGCCCCCTCAACAGCCCAGGACCCCCTAACCAGAGAGGGCAGAGGTCCCAGGAGGCACCCAGGGACTGCAGCAGATCTGAACCTTCGGGGAAAGTTCTTCCTGTGGCCAACTGTCACAGCCATGGCCATTCTGGAGGCCCACGCTCCCTGGCCCCGGTCTCCAGTCCAGCCTACACCATGACAGTCGCCATACTGACGCTCCTGAGCTGTCACTCCCCCAGCGGGATGACACAGTCACCAGAAGAGCTTTGAGACCCAGAGCATGGTCAATGCTCAGTAACTGCCTGCTAATCCTTCCCTTCCTGCCTGAAGGGCAAATTCTCTCCACACCTTTAAAGTCAAATCCCACTCCCAGCTGCAGCCCACAACCCGCCCTGCCTCCACCCTCTGACAACGCTAGCCCAACCCAAGATCCTCAGAGCTGTGTGGGGCGTCCACAAGCCTTGCCCCTGTGGACCTGGAAAAGCCCTGCCCCATGCCCTTGCACCCCTCGCCTAGTGGAGGGCTCTCTGGCTCAAGAGGCCACACGGTCCACCTGGCCCACTCTCCCTGGTAGGCACTGACCCCTGAATCGCTGGAATTTTGGCCCTGCACCTGTGGGGCTGCACGCAGCACTAGCCCTACCAAGGGTCCCTTCCCCAGCATCCTGAGTACACTGGGCAGGCCTGGGGCTCCCAACCCCAACCCCCAGGGCCAGACCCACTTGCAGAACACAGGCACCCAGCTCATTCTCCGCCTGGAATGTCATCTTCCTCTTACTCAACTGGACAAGGACTCCCTGGCTCTGAGACAGAGCTGAGCACAAGGAAGCCACACACAAGTGTAGGTCAGGGGGGTTCCCCACCTGCACCCCAAGGAGACAAATCTGTAAGGGTCCAGGTACAAATGGAAGGTCACAGACCCCACTCTATGAGGCCCAGTTCTAGGACTAGGGTATTATTATCCTTGGGAACACAGAAGGCAACTGAGGCGGAGAGGCCCAGGAAGGTGCATGGGCACAGAGCGGGCAGCAGGGCACTGTCTGTCCCAGAGCCAGAGCCCTAGCCAGCAGGCTGCCCTGCCTCGGGGCCTGCACAGTACTGAGTGCTCCAGCCTGGAGAAGAGGCATTAAAGTTTCCACACACGGACACCCCCTCTTCCCTCAACTCAAAGGTTGCTCACGTCTTCCCACTTTGCAGAGGAGAAAACAGAACACACACACACACACACACACACACACCCCGCAAGAGGTTCAGAAACATGCTTCCAATTCACTGCAAATGAGCGCCCCAGAAACGGCGCAGAAAACCTCCTGGGTGGAAAGCAGATATGAGCAGCAGGTGATTTCCTTACACGCCATGTTGATCCGGGATCATGTGCAACCAAGTTTATATCCCAGGAGCTCAGAGGCCAGGCTTGGGCCAGGGTCCTGGTGGGCTGACTGCTGCTGGTGCAGGGAAGTGAGGGAACTGTGGAGGGGCGCCCTTGCAGGAAAGGGGGTTTCTCCAAGGGAATGGGAGGGCACAAGCCAGGCTGTTGGGGAAAAGAACCACACCTCTCCTGAGCATCCCCAGCCCATAGGGCTTGCAGGACAGCAGGCACAGGGCAACGAGCTGGGCCTGCTTTATAGGAGACCTAGGGCTCATCCGAGCTGGGATTTAGCTCAGTGGGTAGAGTGCTGTGCTGCAGTCTCTGAGGTCCGGAGTTCAATTCCCAGCACCCCAAAAATGGAAGAAGGGCCTGGCAATCCACTCCCAAGGCAATCCCGAAACAGTCAGCCATTGAAAACCCTATGAGTAGCTATGAGTCGGATACCGACTCAGCGGCACCTAACAACAACAACGGCTCATCCAGGCCCCAAGCGGCCCAGAGCAACACATTGCACCGCTCCATGCCTCAGTTTCCCCAATGCTGAGGCCTCCCTCCTGGGACCACTTGGAAGCTCAGCACACGCGGTTGCTCTTTGTGGTAAACTGGAAAGTGCTGGGTGGGTCACCTGCCTGTGAGCTCCTCAGGGCCACCCTCTTCTATGCACAAACTTAGGGACCTACACCCCAAAGCCAAAGCTATCCCTCAGCGCCAGGATGGGAGGGAGGGGAAAGCTTATGTAAGCCGCCCATTATCTTCACTGACCTTTGCTCCAGGCCTGCAGGCTGGGCTTAGGGAAGGCCGCCTTAATGGCTGAGCAGGGAGGCCACACAGAAAAGACCTATTCAGGACAGGGAGCTCCCCCTCCGTCTCTTTTTTTAAGACCCAGACCACCCCCCGCTCCACCCTCCCTTTTAAACCAACAAAAACACCAGTGGGAGAACAAAACCCTGCTCATTTTGAGAAGCTCCAAATTTTAATGCAAACTTTAAAAAGTCAGTGCCACCCAAGGCAGGCTTGCTGTCAGTTCTGGCTTCTCTGCAGGAGCCCCACACGCAGCCCCTGGGATGGCGGACGGAAGGGCTCGCTCAAGGGCAAGGGCCGAGTGCTGGGGCTGGCAGGGTGAGGAAGGGGTGAGGGAGAAAGAGCTGAAACAAATTTGGTGCATGTGTGTGGGGAGTGATAGGGAGCCATCCCAGGCAAACGCCCCACGGCTGAGCCACCTCTCCAGCCGCGAACACTGTTCTGTTTGAAAAGCACATCGGTTCCAGGATTTCTGCTGTTTAAGCTGTCACAGTGTGCAAAACTGGATTAGTGCAAGCGCGCCCACGTCCACCGCAGTCAGCCCAGACCAGACTCCAGCAAAAACAGCCCAGCAGAGCACCTATTTGCATACGCATTCACAGGCCCGCCAGGCCCCGCCTCAGCCGCTGAGGACTGCCTGGAATACAGATGGCCCCTCCACTCCTGGGCTGGAGGCCTTCTAGGGCACCCAGAGGGGCTGTGGGTGCCGCAGATCCCCAGAGATGGCTGCAGGGACGAGGTTCCTGGCTCAGCAGCAGGTGCAGCCACACACAGACCGTGGTTAGGAAGATTTGGGTGAGCTGTCCCGATAGCAAGCGGAGTTTGGGAGAGAGGCCCAAGTGTCTAGCAAGCCCCGGAGGACTCCAGCAACTGCGGAGACCCACTGTGTGCCGGTGGAGACCCACTGTGTGCCTGTGCCGACCTCACTGGCCTTGCGTGGGTAATACGCTCTTGTGTTCCGCCCGCCATACAGAAAAGGGTCACCAAAGGGCTCAGCGAAGTTAACTCTCTTGCCCAAGATGCGGGAAGGAGCTGAGATTCAAACTCAGGACAGCCTGGCCCTCTGGAGAATGGCCGGGCCCTCTAGGGAACAGGGCTATCAGCCATCTGCTCAGCGGTCACCGATAAGGAAGTGACACTTCCCAGCCTGAGAGACAGAGGGTAAACCCAGGTCAGGCATCAAGAATAGGGAGTCACTGGTGTGCTCTGATTAAAGGTAAAGGCAGAAATGACAACAGCAGACGACCCTGGGGGAGACCCCGCCCAGGCGAGGCTGGGCACCTCTCTGCACCTCTCTTTTCACGTCTATAAAATGAGGGTGATAGAACCTGCCCGGAGACGCTGTGAGGATGAAAGAACAGGTACGAAAGCAGAAGCCCAGAGCGTGACTCCGCTTTTGCCAGCCCTTGGACAGAATCGCATCACCTTCCTCAGCTCAGCCCTGGTCTTCACCAACAGAAAGCTACAGGGACCTGTATTGAGAAGCCCAGTTTCTAGGAGAAAGCCCTTTTCCTGGTTTCCGGTAACTCTGTGCATGTTGGAGGGAGAACATCCCAAGGCCATCCACTGACTTGAAGAGACAAAACAGGAACAACCCCATGTGTGACTGAAATGTTGTATTAACAATGCTGAGTTTTCATTTCACCCCAAAGCAAAGCTCTGCTGCTACAAAATGTGCAGCAGTCCTTTTCCTAGTTGACTTGGGGGATTCTGCAGGAAACCCAACCCCTCAACCCCTGCCTAACCCCAGTAGGGTGGAAACCTCATATCTGACCCAGTCCTTCTCTCCTGCATTATTCACTACTGCAGCCAGAACACTGGGCCAGGCCCAGCCCTTGCCCAAGACACGATAAACCTTTCCTGCAAATAGGTGAGGCCACTGGAGCACTCCAGTGTCCTGCGGAGAATCACTCCTGCCAAGTGTCATTGATGACACAGCTGAAAACCAGAAACATTTCACTTCCCAGCCACAGGGCTACAGCCATCATCCAATTTGTGTTGTACTTGGGGAAACAGAGGCCCTGAAAATTGACCTTTCCCATGCCCCCAGCAAGGTGAGGCCAAAGAGGCTGAAGTGCTGTAAATAGCAGGGTGCTTTCCCCAACAAACTAAGCCACCTAACTGAGCCGCTGGGGCTGGCCTGGGGAGCCTGCGGTGGGAGGCCTGGTGGATGCAGAGTTACAAAAAGAAACCTGAGTTGCAGTGGTAGATCACTAATCAGTAACAAAATATCCCTCTAGACCCAGTCCTGCCCTGAACTCACAAGCTCTGGATGGTAAATAGGGGGAAAATTGCCTGCCCCCACCTCTGTGGGTATAGTGCCCACCTGCCCCCATCCCAATATGCCTGCAGAGGCCACTGAGCCACCAAACTAAAGCATCCCTCTGTGGCTCAGGCAGTCATTCTGTGGAATAGCAGCTCTTTAAGGCCTAGATACGTTGTTTCTGAATGGGGAAAGGCTTTAAGAATCAGAGAGGACTAGTGACTGTCCACTATCAGGCAGATGATGGGAGAAGGGCCTGGCAATCCACTCCCAAGGCAATCCCGAAACAGCCATTGAAAACCCTGTGAGGGTCGCTATGGGTCGGATACCGACTCGATGGCACCTAACGACAACAACATCAGGCAGATGGGGTTGGGATTTAGCTCAGTTGGTAGAGGGCTGTGCTGCAGTCTCTGAGGTCCCGAGTTCAATTCCCAGCACCACAAAAATGGGAGAAGGACCTGGCAATCCACTCTCAAGGCAATCCGGAAACAGTCAGCCATTGAAAACCCTATGAGGGTCGCTATGAGTCGGATACCGACTCAAAGGCACCTAACAACAACAAGAACAACAACATCAGGCTGATAGTTCAGAGAGGAGCAAGTGAGCCTCCAAAGATGGACAAACCAGGAGGCCCCACATTCATGTGGCAGCAGGTGGGAAGCAGCAGGGCAGAGAGCCACTGACCAGGGGGCTGGAACAGGGACGGATTGCTGGGCTCCCACAGACCCCAGCCGGGGCACCCTCCGCACAGGGCCAAGAGCAGCAGAGGCAGACAAGCAAGACAATGCGCACCTTCCAGAGGCCAAAGGTCCTCCCACCCACACCGTGGCCACAGATGACCACGGCGCTTCCTGTAAGGCCATCGACAGTTTACAAATCCGTTCTGGGGAGCTACCTCCGCCACAAACCCAGGAGGCAGGGCTCACCCTCTCCAACTTACAGATAAGGAAACTGAGGCACGTGGGCGGGGGCAGAATTCCATTCCATATCACGTGGGGAAAAAAGTCTTAGAGACCGCCATGAGAAAGGTTCCCCACGCACACCCCAGAAGTACAGAACTTATGGGAAACCAGGAAGATTCTTATCTTAGCCCAGGGTCCACTGCCCAGCTGCCTCCAGGGCTCAACGCAGTTGCCAGGAGCTTCTGCTTAGCCCATGATAAGGACAGGAGGAAGCAGGGGAGGAGGAATTCCAGGCACAACACACACGTGGATCCTGCCTGGGTTTAGGGGGCGCTTGTTGCTCCAAGGAGGAGGGGAAATCCACTAACGCTCAATGGGCCTTTCTTTTTTTTTTTTTTTTTTTTTCCCCCTCCATGAAGAACTTCCCGCTGCTGGGCAAGGATTTTCAGGCTGGGCTGAGGCACCGCCACCCAGCCAGCCCCGCAGTGCGCCGCAGTAGGCTATTACCTACCACCCCGCAACCAAGAAACTTCTAGTGTGGCGCGGGGCTGAGGATTCTAAGCTGGACAGGGGCACACGACAGTACTTAGCCAGACCAGGCGAGCGGGCGAGGGACGGATTCCCCCTGCTGCAGTGCCTGCTAGCGTAGGGGTCCCCCTAGAGCGCCGGCCGCCCCCGAGGGGGATGGCCAGGGGCTCCCCACTCTCTCCAGCCCTGGGCCGGTGAGGGGCAGGCGCGCCGCGGTCCTTCCTTACCGTGCAGGCCGTTGGGGATACTGCGGTGGTGCAGCGGCGCCGACAGGTCGTCCAGGGACCGGCGCGTGGCTCCAGCCTTGCCGTCCGGCGCCTTGTGCGGCCCGGGGGGCAGCAGCGCGGACGGGACGTGGTGGTGGTGGTCGGGACTGCCGCCGCTGCCCGCGCTCGACGTGCTGCTGCCGTCGCCCACGTCGCGGGCCCCCGAGCCCGCCGAGCCGCCCGCCAGCGGCCCGCTCAGGCTGGCCTGGCTGTCGATGGAGCTGCGGGAACCCGCGCCGCCGCCAACGCCGCCAACGCCGCCGCCCGCGCCCCCCGCCGCCGCCGGCGCCGCGCGCTCCTCGTCCAGCAGCAGCACCAGCTCCTTGAGCTCCAGGTTCTCGCGCAGCAGGGCCTCCTGGCGCGCCTCGAGCTCCCGCAGCTTCTGCTGCGAGCGGGCCACCTCGTGCCACACGGCCCCGGCCGCGTGGCGCCCGAAGCGCTGCCACTCGCGCGCCAGCTTGCGCCCCTTCTGCCGGTCGTCGTCGAGGAAGCAGCAGAGCTCGCGCAGCTCCTGGTTGTCGTCCTGCAGGCGCTGGTTCACGTCCTTGAGGCCGCGGATCTCCAGCAGGTGCTGCTGCAGCCGCCGGTTCACGTCGCGCATCAGGCCGCCGTGCTCCAGCATGAGGCCCACCTTCTCGCCCTCGGCGCGCCGCAGCCGCCGCGCCAGCTCCTCTTTGCTCCAGCGCAGCAGCTCCTCGTCCGGCACCTGGCTCAGCTCCTCCGACGCCGCCGCCGCCGCCGCCTGGGGCTTCGCCATGGCGGGGCCGTCACCGCGGCATCGCCCGAGCCCTCGCCCGGCCGGGCGCTCGAGCGCCGGGGCTTCGCTGGGGCGGCCGGCGAGCGGGGCTGGGGGCGGCCGGGAGCGCGTGCCGCCCGCCTCGCGCGCCCTCGCGCAGCGCCCGCCGGGGAGCCCGCGCGCCGCCGGGGCTCGGGAGCGGGGCGGCTGCTGCGTCTGCGGCCGCCGTGCCGGGGCTCTCTGGCTCGGGCGAAGCAGGCGAGGCCCGCCCCCAGCCCCGCTCCCGGAGCCCCAGCCGCCCCGCCCACCGCGGGCGGGGAGGGGGCGGGGCGCCGCGGCCCGACCCCGCCTCCTGGGCAACGCGGGGGCGGCCCCCGAGGCCCCCGACGCGGTGCGCCCGCCCGCCCAGCGCCCTGCCAGAGACGCGCTCGGGCCGCGGTCCCGCCTTCCCGCCCGCCTGATTGGGCGTGCGCGGGGGTGTGCGGGGGGGCGGGGCGCGCGCGGGGGTGGCCGCCGCGGTGGTAGAGTCCGGCGCGGGGCTCCCGGCACCCCCTCCCGGCGGTTCAAGTTTCTGCGCCGGGAGGACGCGGCCTCGGCCAATCCCGGGGCTACAGGGCGCTTTTAAAATGCAGGTAGGGCTGGGGCGAGGCGCGGGTGGGGGACGGTGGGAAAGGTAGGGCCGGGCTTCCCTTAAAGGCGACGCGCGGAAACGGGAGCCGAGCCCCCGCCCTGGCCCGCGTCCCCGCCCTCCCTTTCTCACCCCTAATCCACCAACGCCCGCGGTCTGGGCGGCAGCTCCCTCTCTCCCTCCCGGGGGCACCAGAGTTCAGCGCAGTCCGAGGTAGGACGAACAATAGGACTCTGACGTGAGGGGTCGGGCAGGGCCGCTCTTTGTCCCTCTTCCCTGCCCCTAGGCTCCCCCGCTTCCATCTCCACCCGGGCTCCTGGCCGAAGCGCGCGGCGGGGCTGCGTTTCCACCCCTAGCCTGGGGTGTAGACCCTGCGTCGGCGCCCGGGAGGGCCAGGACCTTGCCAGCCGTGTTCTGGAGCGAGATCCGCACCCTCTCCCCGGCCCCGATGGGGCGAGGGCGCTGGGGACCCTGCCCCTTGTCCACAGCGGCGCTCAGAGCCCAGCTACTCCACTCACTGCATCGCTAAACCCCTGGGATTGGAGGAGAATCTGCGATTCACGAGGTAGAAACCACGGGGAAAGGCGAGGGAAGGTCTCCCACTGGGGCCTTAATGCCGGGGTCCAGATGCGCCCAGCCGCTATCAGAGCCCTTCCCCACCGGCAGCCAGCGGAGCACTCGGCTCTCCCCCAGCCAGTAAGTCTCGTTATCCTCCGGTCCCCAAAGCGCATTCACAGCGCGTCTACCGCTAGCGGGCCAAGGGGGTTGTTCTTCCCCCCGGACCCTCTAGGAGATGAAAACCGGCGCAGCCCACGGCCTGGAGCGCAGCGCGCGCCGGCGCAGCAGCTGATGTCCCCATTTACAGTTGCTCAACTGTTCATTGAACAACTGCGTTCCTTCTCTGCCAGGCCTGTTCTAGCCCCCACCTTCTCCCCAGCGCCGGGGATTCTTCGGGGGACAAGATGACAGAGTCCGCTGCCCTCTTGGGGTACTTAGCATTCTAGGAGGATCGGAGAGAAGAGACCATGAAACTTCAGAGAGCCCTATGCAGGAATCGAGTTGCCTTAGATGTTCGTGGTCAGGGAGGGACTTTGGGGCACAGAAGCTGAGATCTGAGCCTCAAGGACAAAGGTAAAGGGAAGGGCATCCCTGGTGGAAGGAAGAGCAGAGGCTCTCCGGTTGGCCTGTTAGTGGCCTTTTTAAGGAAGGCTAATGGGCAGGGGGTGGGCCAGGGGAGAGCATGAGAGGTGAAGGTAGAGGTCAGAGGGCCGGCTTGTGTGACCTAAGGCAGCGGGGACAGCTCAAGGGGGTTATGGAAAGCAGCATGTCCTGGCTCACCTCTTAAGAGGCTCACGATGGCCAGTGTGTGAGCAGAGTGGGGGCCACCCAGAGAGGCCCTGATTCAGCTCATCATCCCCCACCAACCCACCTCCCTCTCCAGGTCGATGGTCAGGAGACGGGTGGGGAGTAGAAGAGCCAGGAAAACAGCTTCCAAGGTTAAGCCCCAGAGGTAGGAGGGTCCCTGGCACACTCCCGGCCCTTGTGAGTTGGCTCCGAGTCACAGGGGCGTCCAGGCTGCCAGGGCATTGTGTTCTGCAGGTCCAGCCCAGCCCAGAGCTAGTGAGGGGCTTTCAGCTTGTGCCTGGGGAAGCTGTAGATCTGGTTTTGTCCCCAGGAAGCCAGATTAACCAGGTCCCTGGAGGCCCCTGCCCAGTTGCTCCTGGAGGGCTGAGCACACAGTGGGAGACACCCCAGCTCACCTCACTGGGGAACTTGCTGCGATAATCCAGGTCTCACTGCGCTTTGTGCTGAGCTCTCTCCTGTGCCATAGGGCCCCAGGTGGTTACCATGTCCTGCGTCTCTGTTCCCAGACCCTCCAGAATGACAGCTTCCGCTGAGATCAAATGAAGCCTCTCTAGAGGGCATTAGTTTGCATCATCTACAGACTGCAGGCTGGGAGCTCCTCCCCAAGGCCCTCCAGGGCCTCCCTAAGCATCCTCTGGGGAGAGGAAAATCAAGGTGCTGATGGCGATCCTGGGTGGCTTGAGGGAGGTCCTCTGCTCCCCATGGCCAGTCACGCTGGGACAGAAGAGGACAAGGCAGCAGGAGTGGGAGGGCACAGGTCTGAATGAGCGTCCTGAAGTAAGAGGGGCCACCAGGCCAGAGCCCCCCTCCCTGAGGGCCCCTGGACCCCAGAGTCCGGCCAGAGGTGTTATGCACCCCAGAACACTCACAGTCCGGCAGAGCCAGGATCCTGAGAGGCCAAGCGACTGCTTCTATAGCCCCTTGGTCGTGAGGAGCTGCGCTTTGCCTTGAAAACAGGAATAGCAAATCGTGGCGCTCAAACACAAAGTCTCCAGATGCCAGGCAAAAGTCGTTGTGAATCTTTTAAAAATTAGAGGTGCATCACCACCCTCACCACTACTCTTTTTTTTTTTTTCCCCCAGAGTCTGCTGGGGATGGGGGTGGGGAATCCTTTGAGCCACACAAGTGGTTTTAAGGCCTGGCTGGGATTGAGAAGCGGTGCGCAGGCACATGGCAGACAAAATGCATAGGGTCAGTGGGGGGAGAGGGTGACATGAGCGCACTCAGGGCAAGCAGATTATCTCCCCATTGCAAGAAGGGGCTCTCTTACCCGTCTCTGTGGCTACCACCAGGGTCTTAGACCCTAGATTCGACTCTGCTGTTTTCCAATTCAATGCTTGACTTTGTGTGTGTGTGTGTGTGTGTGTGTGTGTGTGTGTGTGTGGTACTAGGGGTTGAACCCAGGGCCTCACGCCTTCATGCTCTGCAAGTGCTGGACCACTGAGCTGTGCCCCCAGCCCATTTTTTTACTTTTGAGACAAGGTCTCGCTAAGTTACACAGACTGCCTCTGGTCTCAAACTTGCGATCCTCCCGCCTCCGCCTCCCGAGCCGCTGGGATTCCAGGCGTGCGCCACCACGCCCAGCAATGCTGGACTCTTCAGTGCATGACCATCTGAGTCGGCAGCCCTCACTTTACAGGTGAGGAGACTGAGCCCCAGAAAGGAAATGCCTTGCCCAAAGTCACTTTCGTTCATTGGTTTGCCAAAGACACAAGCATGGTTCAATAACATATATGCACCATAACGTATCACGCCACGAAAGAGCTGAGCAAAACCCATCACCGAAGGAGCTTCCTGGGAAGCTGATTGTGAAGGCCGAGTGGGAATTTTCCAGACTGAGGTGGGAAGGAGGCTGCGGGTGGAGGACACAGCACAAGCAAAGGCCCAGGGGTGAGAGCTGTGTAGAGGCACAAGTGTGGGCATGGGCAAGGTGAGGCAAGAAGAAGGCAGGTGATGGGTCTGGGTGGAGGAGACTGAGCTTTAGCATGGTCCTCTCCTGGGGCTCTGATAGCTAACAAGCGCCACAGTAGTAATAACCAGCCACCTCCCACCCTCGCATGGATCCGGCATGCAGTAGGGCATACGCCAGGGCTCCTAAACCAGCCCTCACTTGAGGTCATGACAGGCTGTGAGAAGCTGGCATTAGCTCTTCTAGGAGTGAACGTGGGTGCTCAGATCACTGCACGTAACGCGGGCAGTGGGCAGAGGCCGTGGATGCCGAGGATGCTGGCCAGTGGAGGGCTGGGTGGGAGCTGACCCTGGCCAGGGATGGGCTATAGGGTCTCTTCTTGAAAGGCTGGGATGCACCAGGAAAATAGAGCCCATTGGAAAGTAACCACACGGAGCCAGGCATGAGGGCACATGCCTAGAATCCTAGCACTCGGGAGGCTGAGGCAGGAGGATGCAAGTTCGAGACCAGCCTGATCTACATAGTGAGTTCCAGGCCAGCCTGGAGGCCCTGGGTTTGATCCCCAGAATTAAAACAAACAAACAAAAAAAGCAAGAATAAAGGCAGTGGTGGCTGGGCACTTTCCATGTGTGCAGCATGGTGCTAGGGGTTACATGATTGTCTCCTCTCCTTGTACACCCTCCCCAGCCCCGGCCCCAGGACAGTCTAATGCTATCCCATTTCCAAGACACAAACACTGAGGTCCTGTGAACCAAGGGCTTACTCCCAGTGGACGGGGCCACAAAGAATGGCCGGGATGATGCTGGGCTGGTGCATCCTTCCTGTGGGCAGACGCGCACGGAACACATGAGCCTTCAAGAACAGAGTGTGGTGGCCACGTGTCCTCGGTGGGGCATCACACTGAGGCTGGGCCACCGGGGTGCCTGGATGTCAGCCCGCTGCAGGACAGCAGCACGTTCACAGCTCTGCTGGACAGGGAGCTGCCTGTGAGGAGTCAGCAGTGCGCAGGACGGCTGCCCAGGACCGCTGATGCCGGAGGGAGATGGTTAGCTGTCCCAGGGGCCTCCCGTGCTGGTACAGTTGGCCTCAACTCTAGTCTGTGGGCAGAGGGGAGCCATAGAAGGGCTTAGGGCAGGAGAGAGACCTGGTCAGACTTTGTTTTTCTTAAAGAACCTGAGACTGGAAGCGTAAGGGGAAGGGCAGCTGAGGCTGGAAGACATCAAGGAGGCTTTGAGCTGGGCGCGGTGGCGCACACCTATAATCCCAGGGACACGGAAGGTTGGAGGCAGGAGGATCGAAAGTTCGAGACCAGAGGCAGTCTGGGTAATTTAGTGAGACCCTGTCTCAAAAAGTTAAAAAGAAACGGGCTGGGGGTACAGCTCAGTGGTCCAGCACTTGCAGAGCGTGCAAGCGCGAGGCCCTGGGTTCAACCCCCAGTACCACAAACAAACAAAAACGAAACAAGGAGGCTTTGAGGCCAGATGGGTGAGAGCAGACTGGGAACAGACATGAAGGGGTGGATCGGGGATGTCTGCCTGCACCCCTCTCTGCCCCTCACTTCACGGCTGGAGCCACTGAAATTCCATACATACCCCAGGCATGAGTCTAGAGAGGGAGGCTCAACCCCGACACAGGGGAAGCTGAGTCAGAAGAGTTGCTTGTAGAACATGCATTACCTTCACTTTTGTCCTGTTGAAAGTCATTAGTTTCTTTCTTTCTTCCTTTTTTTTTCCCATGGTACTGGGGGTTGAACCCAGGCCCTCGCGCCTGCATGCTCTGCAAGTGCTGGACCACTGAGCTGCACCCTCAGCCCATTTTTTTACTTTTTGAGACAGGGTCTCGCTAAATTACGCAGACCGCCTCTGGTCTTGAACTGGCGATCCTCCTGCCTCCGCCTCCTGAGTTACTGGGATTATAGGCGTGCGCCACTGAACCCAGCTCGTCCGTCCGTCCATTCTTTCTTTCTTTCTTTCTTTCCTTCTTTCTTTTGTTCTTTTTCTTCCTTTCTTTTTTCTTTTCCTTCCTTCCTTTCTTTCTTTCTTTCTTTCTTTCTTTCTTTCCTTCTTTCTTTTGTTCTCTTTTTCTTCCTTTCTTTCCTTTCTTTCTTTCTTTCTTTCTTTCTTTCCTTCTTTCTTTCGTTCTCTTTTTCTTCCTTCCTTTCTTTTTTCTTTTCCTTCCTTTCTTTCTTTCCTTTCTTTCTTTCTTTCTTTCTTTCTTTCTTTCTTTCTTTCTTTCCTTCCTTTCTTCTTTCTTTCTTTCTTTCTTTCTTTCTTTCTTTCTTTCTTTGCAGTACTAGGGGTTTAAAGCCAGAGCCTCACGCACTGAGCCCCACTCTCAGCCTCCTTTCTATTTTTCATTTTGAGACAGGTCTCGCGAAGTTGCATAGGCTGCCTCTGGCCTCCGACTTAACAACTCTCCTGCCTCAGCCTCGTGAGTCTCTGGGATCACAGGGTGCGCCACGCTGCCTGGCTTGAAGGTCATTTGTTTCCAGTTTTGTTTGCTGTAAACAGCAGTGCTGCCATGCATGAATTTGTCCTTGTGTCCTGATAACACATTACCATGAACTTCACTCAGGCCTATGCCCAGGCGCCGAATGGCTGGGTCAGTGCTACAAGCGCACAGCCTCAGCTTGACCAAATGAAGCCAAGCTGCTTTCCACAGCAGTGTGCCTTCACACCCCATCAGCAGGGCACAGGGAATGCCTTGCCCGTCCTTGCTAACTGACCACTTGGTATTGTCCCTGGAGGCAGACCTTCCTGCTCCTTCCACATCCCACTCTGTCTTCCTTGGGGCTCTCAGAGCATAGGAGAAGTCCAGGTGAACTGCATAGTCCGTGCACCCAGTGTACTAGGGGCAGAAGGAGAAGGCGAAGAGCCTGGGTTTACCCACTTGCAACTTATTTGAAACGTTTGTATTTATCAAGTTGCTATTTTCACACATGCCCAGATAAAATGCATCCTGATTCTTGCTGTTTATAAGACAGTTACAGGGTTTACTGAGGTGACAGCTTCTAGGCCCCAGACTGGTGGGCACAGAGCCCTGGCTGTGTGTCTCAGTGACTGTTGGCAGTGGCACCTTCTTCATTGGATACTTCTGGGCAGCACCTGTCCAACCCCCGCAGCCTCCGGATGCCTTGTATGCCAGGCCTTGGGTGCTGCCCGAGGCGTAAGGTCTACAACCAACAGCCTCCCTCACCTGCCCCTGCCAGCTGTGGAGATCTGAGACCAAGTTCTGCTGGAGCCTGAATATTTCATGCACTGAGGGTGGAATGAAAGTCACAAAGACCTTAATTGTTAATGTGGCTTCCACTGGCTGCAGGCCTACCCCTCCCAGCCCCCTCCTATTTGATAAAACACTGAACAGTGATAATAGCACTGTTGGATTGCCTGGGGCCTGGGCTGTCCAGAGGGAAATAGCCCAGTTCCATCAGAGAGTTTGATGATAAGTCCAAAGAAAACCAAGTTTGTCTAAACAAGGAGGCAATTACTAATGCCCAGGGTAAACACAAAAGTCACCCAAGGAATGAAATGCACTCATAAGACAGATCATGAGTCAGTTGGCCATAAAGTTTATATAGTAGAATATGTAAGCAACACTGATTTAACTAGAAATTATGATATAGCCATATGGAAAGGATAGGAAGAGAACAGCATGGCGGGATGTGACACACAGGAAGATGAAGCCTTCCTCCATAAGAGAAAGGTAGCCACAGGCTGTGGTGCATGGCTGTCATCCCAGTAACTTGGGAGGCTGAGGCAGGAGGATCATAGGTTGGAGGCCAGAGGTGGCCTATGCAATGAAGGGCGACACTGTCTCAAAAAATAAAGGTCTTGCAGTGAGACTTAGTGACAGAACACTTGTCTAGCATGCACAAAGAAGCCCTGGATTCAACCCCCAGTACTGTCAAAAAAAAGAGGCAGGAAAGAGAGAGAAAGTTAGTAGATGATGTCTAAGTTGGGGAGGGGGGTGGGATTTAGCTCAGTAGGTAGAGCGCCGCTCTGTAGTCTTTGATGTCCCGAGTTTAGTTCCCAGCACTGCAAAAATGGGAGAAGGATGTGGCAATCCACTCCCAAGGCGATCCCGAAACAATCAGCCATTGAAAACCCTGTAAGGGTCACTGTGAATCGGACAGGACTTCGTGGCATCTAACAACAACAAATTGGGGAGAAGCAAAAAGGGAAAAAAGAGGGCGTCTGGTACTTGGGGGGCAGAGGCAAAATGACTTATGGGAATATAGCAAGTTTCAGGCCAGGCCAGCCTGGGCTCCCCAGCAAGACCCTGTCTCAAAAAACCAAAAAGTTAAAATAAAATAAAAATAAATAAATAAAGGAAAGGAACAGTATGAGTGTACTGTTTTCAAATATAGGGAACATTGAAAGTAGCTGCCTCTAGGAAGGAAGCAGGATGCATAAGAGAGGCAGAGACTTTGTTGTTGTTTTTGTTGTTTTAAATAAGCCTTATGGTTTCATTTTTGGAACTCTGTGCATGCTTTCTATTTAAAAAAAAAAAAAAAAAAAAAGGAAAGAAAGAAGCCTGGCATTGGACTTCTGATTATCGACACTGGAAAGTAGAAGGGCATAGAACAGTCAATTGCCTTAAAAAATGTGTGGGATGCCAGGCGCCATGGCGCACGCCTGTAATCCCAGCGGTTTGTGAGGCAGAGACAGGAGGATCGCAAGTTCGAGACCAGAGGCAATCTGCGTAATTTAGAGAGACCCTGTCTCAAAAAGTTAAAAAAAGAAAATGAGCTGAGGGTGCAGCTCAGTGGTCCCAGCACTTGCAGAGCACGCAAGCGCGAGGGCCTGGGTTCAACCCCCAGTACCACAAAAACAAACAAAAAACAAAAACAAAACAAAAAAAAATGTGTGGGAAAAGGATTTCCTGCCTGGATTCTATGTCCACAGAAAGGATCAGGCAAGTATGAGACTGTGACGTAAGCACCTTCAGAAATGCAAGTTCTCAATAAGTAAATAACTGTGGCACCCCTTTCAGGAAGCTTTTGGGGCACACGGTCTCCTACAAATTGAGAGTGATCAGGGGGTAGGAAGGCCCTTTCCTGGACAGCAGAGAAGGGGCCCCAGGGAGTGGAGGGTGCAGCCGGAAAGGGCCCGAGGTGAAAGTGGGGCTGGATCAGTTACCATAGTACCAGAACATCCCACAGTACCATCGCTACGTTTGGAGTAGATCAGATGAAAAATCAAGAGTCAAATCAATACAAGCTAAAAAAAAAAAAAAGAAAAAGAAGAAACATTAGCTGCAGAGCATAAACACACAAAAGCGTGCAAACACCTGTCATTAAGCACTTCACGACTTTCCCAGGGTAACATTTACCTAATCTTCACAAACCCCTTGACCAGCTGCTGAGAGATGGAGAAAGCTCTCGAGGGAGGGAGAGGCAGGGGAGGCAGGAGCCAGCAGAGAGCGGGAGCTTCATCCACAGGGCGGGAAGGCGGGAGAAATGTCTGGAATCAAAACATCAAGAAATAACCACGTAAACATTTACTTAGACACGCGAGGCCAAAACCGGAGAGAACAACCAAACATGGAACTGATGGCAGAAGGGAGGAATTTCATTGTAGATGGTTTGAACTTTTTAACCTAAGCGCACACATAAGTTTATTTACCATAAAAATATAATTTACTGGGCTGGGCATATAGCTTAGTGGGAGAACACTTGCGGAGCATCTGTGAGGGTCTGGGTTTCATTCCCCAGCACATACATACAAAGACAGGGGTGCCAAAAAATGTGTACTTTTCCAAGTTGAATTGAATTACAGTGGTAACAACTTTGAGCCCCTCTTGTCCTTGCAGAAGCTAAGTATGACTTGTATTCATCTTTTCATTATTTTTCATTATTTTTTTCTTTTTTCTTTCTTTTTTTTTTTTTTTTTTTTTTTTTTTTTTTTTTTTTTTTTTTTTTTTTTTTTTTTTTTTTTTTTTTTTTTTTTTTTTTTGCAGTACTGGGGGTTGAACCCAGGGCCTCGCACCTGCATGCTTTGCAAGTGCTGGACCATGGAGCTATACCCCCAGCCCATTTTTTTACTTTTTGAGACAAGGTCTCGCTAAATTACGCAGGCTGCCTCCGGTCTCGAACTTGCGATCCTCCTGTCTCCACCTCTGGAACCGCCGGGATTACAGGCATGCGCCACCATGCCTGGCTTGTATTCATCTTTTGTTACTGGCACATATTAAGTATTAGAATTTTAATGGTTAAAATGTGCATACATATTTTTGGCACCCTCCGTGTAAACACACACGTGCACACACACACGGAGCGTGTTAAAAAACGTATACACACCTTGGGACGAAAACTTCCCATTTTGCGGTTTTAAGAACGTGTCATAAGCTCCTTCTGCTAACTCCTGTCCCCCATGCACCTTGGTAGATTTCTGTGGCAAGTGTAAACGCTTCCACCATTACAGCAGGAACAGCAGGACTTGCTGTGTTGCTGTGTACAGGCGTCCCTTGTGCACGCCACACACAGTGCCATGCTCGGATGGGAGCCCTTGCTGGCCACGCTGGAGGGTCTGTTCCACACTGACCTCTGTCACCACTGTGCTGCCACAGCGTTCCCACATTCCGACACCACCGCAAAATGGTCTTGCACCTCCAATGACAACTGTGCTTCTGCCATTTTCTTTTGCTGTCCTGCCTGTCACGTGGTGAAGCCTCCATTCATTTGATTGATGCCATCTTTTGTGCAAGCGCAGTGTCATACATTGCTACCTTAACTCAGCCTGCAGCCGTAGCACTGTGGCATCTGATCCCGTCAGATCTCTGATGCTAAGCAGGGTCGGGCCTGGTTAGTACTTGGATGGGAGACTGCCTGGTGCTGTAGGCTTGGGGGAAGGACCTGGCAACCCACTCCCAAAAATCAACCCGACATTGAAAATCGTATGAATAGCTGGGTGTGGTGGCGCACGTCTGTAATCCCAGTGGCTTGGGAGGCGGAGCCAGGAGGATCGCAAATTCGAGACCAGAGGAAGTCTAGGTAACTTAGCGAGACCCTGTCTCAGGAAGTAAGGAAAAAGAATAAAAAGTCTGGGGGTGCAGCTCAGTGGTCCAGCACTTGCAAAGCATGCAGGTGTGAGGCCCCAGGATCAACCCCCAGTACCACAAAAAAGAAAGAAAGAAAGAAAGAAAATCGTATGAATAGCAGAGAAGCACTAATAGTGTTCCGTCTATTGTACATAGGGTCACTATGAATTGGATACCGACTTGATGGCACCTAACAGCAACCACAACCTTAACTCGATGGGAGAAGGATGTAGCAATCCGCTCCCAAGGCAATCCCAAAACAACCAGCCATTGGCAACCCTATAAGGGTCTCTATGATTTGACACGACTCGATGGCACCTAACAACAACTTTAACTCAATTCAACTTTGAAAAGCAATACATGGATAACATTGCTTAAAATATGTAAATGTTTTTTGTTGTTGTTAGGTGCCGTCGAGTCGGTGTCTGACTCACAGAGACCCTACATACAACAGGCGAAACACTATTGTCAGTACTTCTCTGCTGTTCACAGGGTTTTCAGTGGCAGATTGATTTTTGGGAGTAGGTTGCCAGGTCCTTCTCCCAAGCCTGCAGCACCTGGTGTTCCCAGGTGGTCTCCCATCCAAGTACTAACCAGGCCCAACCCTGCTTAGCTTCCGAGATGTGACAGGATCGGATGCCACAGGGCTATGACTGCAGGCACATGTTTTTTAGCACCCCTGTATACACACAAACACGAATGCGTATATGATTTATTTAAATAATAGTGAAACCTAGCTCTGGACCATGGCAAGCGAAACACACAAGGAGGACCAGGGATGTCCCCTCTGGAAACCCCGGGCCTCTCTGCTGGAGGGTGTGCCTTCCTGGTCAGCCCCTTCTTTTCCTGGCCCTTTCCAGTGAACCAGGCACTCTCTGGGCCATTTCCTCCTCCCATCCTCCAACAGGCCTATAAGGTAGGCACGAGGTACATTTATTCTACCTGCAGAAGCTGGGCCCCAGTGTGCATTTGGGCATCCGTAACAGGTCCCTCCCAAGGCAGGTGCTCGGTGCTGTGAAGCGGGTGAAGGACCCGCCCTAAGAGCCAAGCCACAGCGGGAATCTCAGAGCTGGTGCCAGGCTGCCAGAGACTCTCGGCAGGGGGGCGGCCACCCCTTCACCTGTGCAGTTTATTTTCCTTGGTATTTAGTTGCACATGGGACCCTCAGTACCTGTCAGAAGGAGCACCTCACCAAGCCGGTGGAGGGGTGCCAGGAGCTGCCAAAGAGGAAAGGCAGGCACCCACCGGGGCTGCATGGAGATGTAGTAGGTCAGGAACCTCAAACTCCATCCTGGGAGCCCAAGGGAGAGCCTGGACAGGCTGCCTGGGGGACATGTGGAAAGTCCCCCAGGCCGAGAAGCACCACCTTGGTCCAGTTCCTGCAGTGATCGCATGCAGATGCTGGGCGCCATTAGAAAGGGACCTGTCCCGCGAGGGAAGGGCCTGGCCCCTCCCTGGGTGCTTCGTTTCCAGCTCTGCTACTTCCTGGTAGGCGGGGAGGTGCATGTGGCAGCTCTGAAGTCCCTCTCGCAGCCCAGTGTCTCCGGAGCCCACACCTCAAGCCCGGCTTATCCAGCCACCGCCCAAGTCCCTTCAGCCTTTCCACTCTGCCAAAATCCTAATGGCTCCACCAGGCCTTTGCCTGGCCTTCCTTTCTTTCCGGAAGATTCTCTGAATCTCAGCTCAGCTGCTTCCTCCTGGGGCCTCCCACTCACAGGGCCACTCCCAACACCGAGACCAGGTTCAGACACCCCAGGAATGCGCCTGGCTCTCGGGGACCCAAATGGGACAGGAACGGGAGGGGAGCTAATAGGCAGGCGCAGAGGTGGTGGCGTACTGACAGCTTCGCTCTTCCCCTGGGGAGGGCCGAGAGCAGAGTCTGGCCAGGTGAGGGCATGCTGGAGAAGACCCAACAGACACATTGCCCTGAGCTCCCAGGTGTCAAGGACAGGGATGTCCCCAGAGCTGCCAAGGTGGCCCAGGAATGGGGAGGGTGAGAGTGGGATGGCCACAGAGCTGCTGATGTGTCTCAGCAGGCCAGGTTCCCAGGCTGCGCTTGTCCCTCCCAGCACCTGGCACTCGGTCCATTTTACAGATGCCACATCGAAGGCTCCAGGTTGAAGTCCACGCGCCCCGGAAGTTGCACTGCAAGCCGGCTTTGCCACACCTGTTGCAGATAAGAGTTGGAGGAGCTGGTTAGCCAGGCTGGTTTAACCAGGGTGGGGGCAGGCGTCACAGGGTGGGAAGCCAGGACCCCGAAGCCCACCCCATGCTCCTCGCGGGGCCGCTTTCACCACACTTGGCCTGGCTCTTGACTGCTCCCCCACTGCTGTACACAAGGTTACTCCCAGGGCTGGCCTGTCACAAATGACTCCGACGGGGACATGCATGTGACCGGCACTGTTTCCTGTTGGATTGTTTCCTCGGATGAGTTCCCAGAAGTGCGATTCCCGAGAGGAAGGACTGTTGCCTACCCACTCCTAATCCACACCCCCAAAAGCCCCAGGAAGAGGATCTGGCTTTTTTCCAGCTTTGAAGGGCCAATCCTTCCTGGCACTTCCGGAGGAAAGCGACAGACCTGGCCCTTTCCTGCGAGAGCCAATTCCGTTCAGTGCGATCAGCGTCCAGCTGACTCAGTGCCGTCTTCCTGGGCCCGGCTAGCTGATGGATTTCCCTCCGCGCAGCTCACAGGAAGCAAGAAAGCCTCTCAGCTGCTGAGGGAGGTGGGGCGGTCAGCATGGGGCAAGGCCAGCCAGGGGGCTTGACACCCAGGGGCAGATAATCCCTCTGCCTTTCACACAACAAAAGGGCTTCACTAGGCTGGACAGGAATGGCCAGCTGAGGGCCCAGGAGGCCCCTGCTCAGACCTGGGCTCTGGCAGGGAGTCTTCCCCACCCGACTCTGCGCTAGGACAGGGTCGCTGGCTAGGTCCCAGGGCTGGGAGGCACAGGGGAAGGTGTGCTCAGGCTCCTCCCTAAGGCACCCGGCAGGCAGGAGGGAGTCAGCCCCTCAAAGCTGATCCTGAGTGTCTCTGGGTGGTTGCTCCTTGGGGGAGTCCCCTTGGGTAGGGGAGCTGCGGAAGACACCTTGGCAGGTACAGGCTGCCAACTCTCCGCAGGAAGACCAGAAATTCAGGTTTCCTGAGCCCTGGGCAGCTGCCTGAGCAAAGGGCAGGTGGCTGGGCCAGGTCCCTGGGCAGGGCCTGAGAGGGGGCTGCCCCTCCAGGGCCCAGCTGTGCAGCACCATGACCTGGCCCTCTGAGATCACCCTCTGGCAGGAAGGGCAGGGACACGGGCTGGTGAGGCTGGCCTCGCGGGTTCAGCACGTCTCTCAGAGCTGGCCCCGGGAGATGGTGAACTCTCTGAAGGAAGACCCAGCACCTGCCCTTCTTCAGGCTCAACATGGGGAGTTCTCTGACCCTGGTGGCGAACAAGCGAGGTTACGGGAGGGCTTGATGTGAGGGGCCCTCCGTGGACTGAATGTCTACCCCATGTGCCCTATGAGTTATCCCCACTCTGCCGCTATGGAAACTGAGGCACCGGAGCTAAAATGGCTTTCCAGGAGAGCTGAAGGTAGCTGATTCCTTCCTCAGGCACCGCTCTTAGTAAGTGCCTGCTGTATGCCAGGCTTGCTTGCTTCCTGAGTCTGCCCTTGACCAGTTCTGTTAGCATTTGTCTGTAGCCCATCCCAGGCACAGATGGCTGCCCTCCTCCAGGAGGGGACAGTCCCCTGACCACCGCCACTGCTATTCTCTTGGAGATGGCCCTCTCTGGCCTGGAGGCAGCTGGAATGACTTCTCTTGGGTGGGACTGGGGGCTTTCATGTGGGTAAGACCAACCCTGACTGCCCAGTGCTGCCTGGGAGTCTTTGGGGCATTGCTGGGCCTGCCCTGGTGCATGGACGGTGACTTCCTCTTCAAAGGGGTCTCTCGGCTACAACACCTGATTATCTGGAGGCATCCATCCACGGCCTACTGACCACAAATGTCTTTGGAGAACTTTCTGTGGCAGGCGCCGGAAACAAGTCTCTCCACCTCCGTCTCAGGAGATTACTTTTTTTTTTTTTTTTTTGTGGTACTGGGGGTTGAACCCAGGGGCTCACACTTGCATGCTCTGCAAGTGCTGGACCACTGAGCTGGACCCTCAGCCCTTTTTTTTTTTTTTTTTTTTTTTTTTTTTTTTTTGAGACAGGGTCTCGCGAAGGTACACAGACTCGCTCTGGTCTCGAACTTGCGATCCTCCTGCCTCTGCCTCCCGAGCCACTAGGATTACAGGCGTGCGCCACCGCGCCCGGCTAGGAGATGACTTTTTAAAGAGGATGTGGAAGGAAACAGAAAGACACTTGCCGGTAACTCGTCAGTTTGTGCGGTTGACCTTTGCTGCCTGAGTGAATGCCGGTCACACTGGCTCTCCCTGTCCCATTCCACTCTGTTGGCTTCAGTCCCTCGTTCCACCCACTGAGGTTCCTGGAAAGGTGATGTAGTCATGGGGTGTTGCCCTTGGCATGTCTGACACACCAGCCTCCTGTGCTTCCATCTGGAAGCTTGGGTGCAGCAGGCTGGGCCAGAGGCAGGCACCTGTGGGCCCTTAGAGCCTCTCTTCCTCGAGGTCGCACCGACCTGCAAAGCACCATCTCTAAGTCACTCTGGCCAGGGGCCATCTCCTCTCCTATTGCCTACAGTGTCCATTCTGCCTACAGGGCAGCATGAAGAGCCTGTTGCCCAGATGACTCCTGTCTGTCGCACCCCTGTGCCTTTGTCCACGTGCACAGGCCCTGTCCCTTGTCCTCACCTGGTAAGGATGCATGTTGGTGAACTCCTTCTCTGTGCCCACTTCCAACCTACCCGGCTCCCGCAGGCTCCAGGGTTCCTTGGTGCCATTGTTCTATGCTGGCCCCGTCTGCATACCTGCCTGATCCCCTTCTATCCCAGAGTCCTGGGGGCCCCAGATCCCAACCTGGGACTGCTCTTCTACAAAGGCAGCCCTGTGCTGTTGAAAGAGCCCAGGTTAGGATCAGCTAGGCTTAGGCAGCAAAAAGGACCCAGCAACCCATTCCTCAAAATCAGTCAGCCATTAAAAACCCTATGAACAGCAGAGAAACACTGACAATAGTGTTTCGCCTGTTGTACATAGGGTCACTATGAGTCGGATACCTAATCAACAGCACCTAACAACAACACAACAGGCTTAGGCAAATGACAGAACCTCTCTGAGTCTGTTTATAAACAAGGACCCTGGCCACCTTAAAGGGTGGCAGTGAGGATTGCCAGCCGAGTGCAAACAGGGCTTGGTGCACCAGGGGCTGAGTGAATGATGTTAAAGAAGAAGTGATTCAATGGTAAGAAGCCCTTTGTTCAGGACCACGGCAGTAGGTATACAGACCGCTGCGAGGGGGTCTTGCAGCTGTGGGGAGAGACTGGGCTCGACTCCATGTACAACATTGTTGTTGTGGTTAGGTGCTGTTGAGTTGGGTCCAACTCATAGCGACATTATGTATGATAGAACAAAACATTACCCAACACCGTGCCATGCCCTGCGGTATGTCTGACAGTGCTTCTCTGCTGTTCACAGGGTTTCCATGAATGTTTTGTGATTGTTCCTGGAGTACACTGCCATGTCCTTCTCCCATTTTTTGCAGTGCTATAGATCGAACCCGGGGCCTCAGAGAGCACAGAGCAGCACTCTACCAACGGAGCTAAACTGCCGTCAAGTCGGGTCCAACTCATGGTGACCCTATGTACAACAGAACGAAACACTCTCTGACACTGTGCCATGCCTGGCACTATGACAGTGCTCCTCCACTATTCACAGGGTTTTCAATGGCGGATTGTTTCAGGATTGCTTCAGGAGTGGATTGCCATATCCTGCTCCCATTTTTGCAGTGCTAGGGCCTCAGAGAGTGCAGAGCAGCAGTCTACCAACTGAGCTAAACCCCGGCCCCTCAAATGCAGCATGGACAAGTAGAAATGTATATCCTGGGAGCAGGTGGGGGGTCAGGGGATGACTAATTACCCAGATGAAACATCAAGGGTCAGGGGATTGTGGTTAACCCCACCTAGTGGGATTGTTGCCGAGAACAGGCCAGGTCGACCAGATATCCCTACCAGACGGTAGAGGACGAGAGACAGGATCAGATACAGATATGGAGGGTGGGGGCAGGGTCCTTGCCAAGGCTGGACTGCACAAGGAAGTGGCAGGGGAGCCTAGCAAAAGATTCCGAAGGCCGATTAACATTTGGCCAAGCAAAGAATCTTTGCCAATCAAGCTTGGCGCAGGTCCTTAAATTCAAGGTCTAGCTGGGCGGGATGGGCTGGGATTTAGCTCAGTTGGTAGAGCACTGCACTTCAGTCTCTGAGGTCCCGAGTTCAATTCCCAGCACCAGAAAAATGGGAGAAGGGCCTGGCAATCCACTCCCAAGGCAATCCCGAAACGGTCAGCCACTGAAAGCCCTATGAGGGTCGCTATGAGTCGGATACCGACTCGACGGCACCTAACAACAACAACAACATCTGGGAGGGAAGGAGGCAACGGCAAGTGCTGCAAAAAGGTCAATGTGCTCTGGGAACCGCCAGGGGGAGCGCTGATTCCGCCTGGGGAGCTGGGAGGGCTGTGCGGTGGTGGAGTGCGCGCTCAGCCTAAGGGGGCTCTGCATTTCCAGAGGCTGGGAGCGGGGGAAGGGCATGGCAGAAGGGAGTCGTGCATGAGCGAGCTGTTTCCTACAGCCCTGCCAGCGCTGGCTTTTACCATCTTAACGGCAGCGTGGTTTCATAGGGAGATGGCCTGCGGCTGAGCGGCCTTATTCTGCATTTCTTTGCCTGTCCCTTACCCTTTAAGGCTGGCTCTGAGAGAACCACAATTGCCTACGGTATGAGTCCGGGAAATCATGGCCCTTTTCCACTGGAGATTATGAAATGAGCTCAGCCCAGGAGAATTCGGGTGATTTGGGGGGAAGTGGTGCGCTCGAGATGATGGGAACCAGTGCTTGGAGTGGGAGGAGGACAGAGAGTCCAGGCAGGCAGCAGGCGGAACCCACGTCCCCCCAGC